>JANRMR010205364.1:0-18562 GCA_025434825.1 Bergia sp. 'catenularis'
GCAGGTGGGGGTGGGGGGCATTCAATCACCCATCCTAACACTCCTTTTAACCTTTTTCAAACCTAACTGCACTAAAAGTTGAATTTTCTTTTGTCTTATCAATTTGCATTTTCCCCTCTTGCTTATAGTTGAAGTACCAAGGCAGTGGACCTGATCACAAAACGAGGCCAGATATTTTTGATCACCTGCCACTTCTAAGCACTCCACAGGTAATTATTTTGAGACAGATCTTAAAACTTCCTGCATTTTACAACCAAGAGATAATTTATTCAGTTGCAAACCATTGAATTTTTATACATTGCATAGCCTGAGAGTGGCTCCCCTCTCCCTCCCCCCTCCCCCCTCCCCCACCATCTTTGACAGTCCAGGACTGCATATGAGTATAAAAAAACCAGTTTCTCTGGGTAAAGGGTTTTTTGGGAAGTGTGAATGTAACATGTTTGATAGCCATGCAATTTTTTTTCATTTTCAGCCAGCATATAGTGATAAGCCAAAGATTGTGGAACCTGCAGCATACACCCTTGCCTCACCCACCAAGGAGAAAAAGTATTACAGACATGCAAGGTAAAGACTACTTTATTTTGTTCATTTAAGAAGAGAAATGGAGAGAAAATACACCAGTGTCACCAGATGGCAGGGAACACAGAGGTAGAGAGGATGGAGTTGTTTTGAGGGAAAAGATAAAGAATGATGGTCAACGGTAAGGACTGATGTAGAAAGATAAGGAATGATGGTGAACAACATGGACTGATGGAGAAAGATAAGGAGTGATGGGAACGATAATGAGTGATAAGGAACGATGAGTGATGGGGAATGATAAGGAGTAATGGGGAACGATAAAATAGTAATAAGGAAAGATAAGGTGAGATGAAGAACGATAAGGAGTGATGAGGAACGATAATGAGTAATGGAGAACAATAAAGAGTAATAAGGAAAGATAAGGTGAGATGAAGAACAATAAGGAGTGATGAGGAACGATAAGGAGTGATGGGGAACGATAAGGAGTAATGGGGAACGATAAAGAGTAATAAGGAAAGATAAGGTGAGATGAAGAACGATAAGGAGTGATGAGGAATGATAATGAGTGATGGGGAACGATAAGGAGTAATGGAGAACGATAAAGAGTAATAAGGAAAGATAAGGTGAGATGAAGAACGATAAGGAGTGATGGAGAACGATAATGAGTGATAAGGAAAGATAAGGTGAGATGAAGAACGATAAGGCAAAATAGGGAAAAATTAGGAGTAATAAGGAGTGGCATGGAATGATAAGAAGTGATACGGAAAGATAAGGAGTGATGGTGAACGCTGAGGAGTGATCTTTAACGATAAGGAGTTTTGGTATACGATAAGGAGTGGTGGAAAACAATAAGGAGTGATGGAGAAAGACAGGAAAGGAAGGCCATCAATTAGGAGTGTTGGGGAAAAAAGGAGTGATAGAGAAAAATCAGGAGTGATTGAGAATGATAAGGAGTGATGATGAAAGGCAAATATTGATGCTCAAAATATGAAGTGATGCTGAAAGATAAGGAATGATGTATAACGATAAAGAGTGATGGGAATGATAAGGAGAGATGCGGAATGATAAGGAGTGAACGGGAACGATAAGGAGTGATGAGAAATACTAAGGAATGATAACAATATACAGTGATGATGAACGATAAGGGGTGTTGGGGAACGATAAAGAAGGATGAGAAATAATTATAAAGCATTGCTTTTTGCCATATCCCAAGTCAACGTCTCTTCTTTTTTCTGCTTTGCAGTGATTCAGTTGCAAACAACTACAGCCCAAAGGCACAAGCTTTAAATACAAGACTCATTTATAAAAAGTATAAGAATATTGAATCTGTGTCAGGTAAGATTAAAAAGTGGGACCACTAAAAAATATTTTGAACAGTCTTTCTAGTTCTAACAACTTTATTTGGACTGATGTGAACGAGCCAACAAAAATCGTATTTACAAACAACATATGAACAAATTTGAAGCAGCTGAATGGGAGGGGCACGAGCGGGAATTACTCCTATGAGGGATGGCGACTGTAATGTTTTAACATTTAACATTTGTAAAAGATATATACAAGAAGAACGCTTTGAAAGGCAGAGACAGGATCCTCACAGGGAGTAAGTACAAGGAGAATTAGGGTTGAAAATGTTTCATAACGTTCGGAAGAAACTTCTGTAAGCGTGAAGCCCATCACTCATTAGCCATTTGTTTTGTTGGGAGTCGGCCATTTTTTTTTATGTCGGGCTACAAGCTTACAACACACCAGCTGATTTTTTCGCTAATTTTTTGTCGAACCTAGCCTGACACTGGTCGCCCGTCACTCGCTTCACATGTCAGATTCTTGCTTTACATTCACCAGACATAAGAATTCTTTTTGGTTATTAGTCACAAGGTGTATTTGCTCCCGACCAGTTGTCGGGGAGCATCGCACACTAGCCAACAAAATTCGTCAGGACGTCTGATAATCAAACATGTTTAAGATTCCCTTTACATGGGGTAGAGATATCCCTCCTAGGAGGGACATCCCTCCCAAGAGGGATGCTCTCCTCTGTTGTGTTTCTCATATAAACTCTGTAGTTTTTCCCGTTAGCGTTTACATTAGGGTAGGGATATCCCTAGGGGTAGGGAAACCCTAGCAGCCAGCTAAGGTATTCCTCCTAGAAGGGGTAACTTTTTGTTTACTTAAGCCGTGTAAACACTTCTGCTAGGGATATCCCTCCTAGGAGGGACAGCTTTTCGTGGTGTCGCGTTACAGAACATAAGTGCACCAAAACAACGTACATAGCGAGATATCACTACCCCGTCATCCCTCCTAATGTAAAGGGGGGATAGCTTTCATCCCTCCTAGGAGGGATGCCCCTACCCCATGTAAGCGGCCCCTAAATTTTGCCTGACAAACGCCGATTTTGCCGTGGCTTATTGGGAACCACCCCACACTGACCAATGATCTGTCCGCGACAAGATATCATCAGTCTCCCGACAAAAATCGGCCTGTGTGTGATGGGCTTTACTTGTTTATTAAGTTTCTCTGATTTTACTGTTTGAGCTTGATTCAGCAGTCAAAACTACATGAGGGAAAGGCTGTTTTCATTCAGGGAATGAGCACTAAGTGTTACTTTCTATAATCCTAGCTGGAAGAAAGGGAAGCCCCAAGAGATCTCACAGTCCTCCACAGAGGGTGCTGGATGAAACAGTACAACCGGTCTTCAGCTCACGACCATTCTCTCCTACTTCTGTGAAGTCTGCGCCAACTAACAGCACTAAGACTGGCGCAACGAAAAAGGCGCATGCGTATTTCAGCAATACTGTGTCCAGATTGGAAAGGCACTCTCCAGAACCGGAGACTTCAAAAAGAGTTAGTTTAGACACAAGTTACCTTTCGGACTCAAAACCTCCAAAGTTAAAGAGAGTAAACTCTGCACACAGCGCGCCTTCCAAGTCTCCTGGCAAAGCGTCGTCAATTGGCGATAGTGGATATCATGATCACGATGGACTATTGATTCAGAGCCCAGCATCTAAACAAACTAAAGTTGCGTGGGCGAAGCACACACTGACTAGGACCTCTTATGCTACTGACACGATCGATGATACAATCTCAGTAGGTTTAACGGTCTCTGAGGCACCGGATGTTAACGAAAATTCCATCAGTCCGGGGTACTCGACTACACCTGCATTTCAGGACCCTCGAGAGTATGACGCAGAATCTCTCTCCGTTCTGAGTGTTAAGTTCCCCCCTGCCACTACACCCACCTTTGGCCTACCACGTGCTGTTGTCCCCCCAGAATCGCAAGTGAAGAGGTACTACTGCTTGGTAGAAAATGCAATTGAGGATCGGATGGTTGCACCGCTGAGTAAAGAGTGGAAAAAGAAAACTCACGATTTTCTACCAAAGCATTTGAGAGATGAGTACAAAGACACTCTTCTCTTGTTGGACGAGGTGAAAATATTAACAATTTGTATTATAGAGACAGGAGTGCTTTACTGAAAAACACACTGTGGGAGGTTTTCAATATCCTCTCTGTAACGTGGCGGAGATCGCTAGTGATTTATTCAATTCCGAAGATTTTCCTAAAGTTTTCAAAAATGATTTAAGCTTTCTGAAAACGTTTTATACAATCTTCGAAGATTTCGAAAAATTTTTCGAACAGTTTTTAAAAATCTTACAAAAACTCATGTTTTCCTGCTATACCAAAACGAAAGTGCATGAACAAAAGTTCGTGTTTTTTTAAAGAAATAATTTTTCCTTATATAAGGATTCAGGGATGAAGGTTCGATCGAACCTCCTAAATCCAAGAAAATGCAATAACTCGTATGGATTTTGGCGAAAGCGGTAACAAACCTATTGGAAAATGTAATAATCGACCCCTTTAAGTAACTGAACCTCCTTCGCTAAAATGCTGGATCCACCTGGCAGAAGTATACTCTTTTTCCCTTGCGTGGGTTGGCTAAGTTCACTGTCATCATTTTGGTATTTCTTTGCAAAATTTTTGTTTTGAAACACAGAATGGCTGCTCCATGGCGTATTTATTTCCATATTATTGTAGCTTTGAGATGACTGCAAGGCGCTTTGAAGTGGTAGTTTTAAAGGTGGTTTTGTTGTGACGTTTTTAAGGAAATGAATGAGGAATATAAGAAGAGTATGAAGCAAGGCATTCTTGATTACGTTCTGTTGGACCTGAAGGAACAAAGAAGACTTGGACTGCACATGCCAGAACCTGTAAGTGGAGAGTCAAGTTGTTTCTTGAACACTTTCGTCTCCGATTTTCTTCTCACATTCTGTTGGTGCAATTACCTCCCTGTTGTTGGATGATCAGTGTGTTTCAGATAACTTACTGTGATGCTCGGATAAAACATCGAACTTCAAAATGCGACGAATTAATTGTAGTTTGGGTCGACCCAATTTAGACTAAGTTCAACTGTTGGGTAAAACGTTGAGCTTAATTCATTCAAATCGACCTTTGAACTCTCTTTCCGTCTGCAGCAGACGAAAGTACGTCTCCTTCGATCCACACACAATCAGTCAAACGTAATTGAGACAAACGTCGATCTTAATGAACATAATTCGCAAAATTCAGTTTGTCGCGTCTGAAGTTCTACGTTTAAGTTGGGCCTAAGGTTGTTTTGTTAGAAGTTTAATACTTGTTTACAGTTAATCTGAATACCACAACCTTTGCCGACTGTAACAAAAAAATTGATAGAGTCAGCTGGACAATCAGTGGTTCATTTTCCAAAAATTTCTTCGACATATTAAGTTCACATTTTCAGTGCATACTAATTTTACCATGCTGTAACTAACAGATCTCGTACATGAAAACGTCAGTGGACCTCATGCTCGTGTTGGATTCTGATCTCATGTCAAGGATCCATTCAAGATGGCGGAAATATATCTGTTCCAAAGCGGCAAATTTAAATTCCGAGTTTGTTATATCAATACGGCATAGCGAGAAAGTCAAGTTTCGAGACCGAACCATTGCCAAGCAAAGATACAAGTTTAAATGGTGCGCAAGAGTTACAGGGCGACAGCATAGAATGGAGATTCACCGTCACCCACTCTGTTTCCTATTTGAAAGCTTGTTCTTTGGTCAATAGCAAATGGGTTTTTGAATTTAAGAGTAGTTTGTCCATCCTTTGTTTTTGTTGTGTAATCATTCGCAGTTTACGAACTTACCACTTCGTTTGGCGAAAATTATGTCTCGAAACTTGATTTCTCGCCACATTATGATAACATTCTCAACTTAAAAGAAACCTTCCTCTATCTTGGATCTAAGATCAAGTTATCAGGTCTAATGACGCTATCTTGCATAAAGTCTATTATGCACTCATTTTGTTTGAAAAAGTTGGACTTATGCAATATAACCGGTAATCTTAAAAGTCAAAATATAAACAGTATTGTCATCAGAAATTCGCATGTAGAGCGACAGCAGTATTAGCTTGGTGTGATATAATGATAACTCATTGAATCAAAAGTTGAAGCAAATGCATTGATACAAACACGGATGTGTGGCAATCAAACTATTTTCTTTTTAGGTATTGTATTCCGCTGGAAGGGAGAGTTTCCCATGGCATAACTCTGTGTTGTCAAGTAAAGAGTTCTTGGAAAGCAATTTATTCACGACACACTCGGTAATGAGGGAAATTCTCTATCTGTGGGAATCAGAGTAAGTGGCAGATTGGTCGTGATAAATTATATTAACTTGTGTTCATTTGAGTAGTACCTTTTGTAGGAATTTGCTGCAATAACTTGTTTTGAGATTATTTAAGTTCGAGTTTTCATAATACTTAACTTTTTCTGGACATGATAAGTTTGATAGAAGTGAGTTTTTTCTTTAGAAAATTGTTCTTTCACGAAGACTCACAATCGGCATATTATTGGTAAAAAGTTTCAGACGTTAAAACTTCGGGCGTTTAATTGTCGGATACGGCATCTGAGTTACATGGAAAGAAATGTGATGACGATGACGATAACGAAACTGACAGTAATTGTCATAACGACAACAACAATAACAATAACAACAATTTGGTATCGATATAAAGATAATTAAAAAAAACCCTGAATATCCAAATGAAATCTGTTATAGGTATTCAGATTTGCGTCTTATCGACCTTCCTGGGATAACAAAATCCTTACCATTGACAACAGAAGCGTTCAGGAAGCATGTACAAGATTCAAGTGAGAAGGCTGCCAGATTGCTTCAGACGGAGTGGGTTCTAGCCTGTGTGAAGATCATCAGCAACAGACGGGAAGAGATTGAGGCCCTCATGCCGGAAGACGAAGTATGTTTTTGTCATTCTGATGGTTAAAGAGGAGCGTTCCACTTCATGGAAGTTTCTACATGATTACGTCAGGTTTTTCCCTTAGGATCTAGTAACGTAGTTGATAAAGATTTATAAATACTTTGAGATGGAACCAAAGATGTTTTAAAAGTGATTACATTATCTGATGTCACATTTTACCGATATATCGGTTTGAATTTTAGGTAACAAAATTTTGAATCTTAGGGACCTAGTACAGCAGGGGAGAGAGATTTACAAATATTTTGAGATAACTGAGAGGAACTAAAGAGATTTTAAGAGTTTTGGCTTTGAAGGAAACTTTATTTTTTATTGGATTTTAAGTAGTTAAAAATTAAGCTTTGGAGTTGATATTTTATGGTAGAGCTCCAATTTGTATGACGTCCGACGAGTGTCACTTGCTAGCGTAGGACTATTATTTTATTTGCGTTCCGTCATTTTATCCTGGAGCAGCCCCTACGACCTCAAGCCAGAATGTATTTTCATATCTTCTGTCGATGGTTTGTGTAGAGAAATTTTGAAGATATCAAAATTTGTTACAACAGGATGCAAGAGTTCTGAAGATGGACAGGTTCTTTGCGTCAGTGGCTTGCCTAATGTCCAACAATCTGAGGAGCGCCGTTTACGCTTCCATTGAAGATTTTACCAGTTTTATTGAGATCTACAGGCAGGGAAATGACTTTCAGGGACAGTTTGAACGGAACGTGCCAGTTCACCCTCAACCCATCATCCTCACAGTGGTAAGTAACTGTTGTCATGATAATAGATGAAATCAAGACACTCGAGTGGAATGAAAAAACTATAAGCATGTTGTAAAAGGGTACCTTCAAGGGGCATATTCACTGCCTTGGGTATCTGTAAAAAGGCACTGTTCAAATAGCAATCTAAGTTTTTTGACAGGCAAATAGTAGGGATGGTCTGTCTTAGGGGGAGATTAAGTTGGATTGTGTTTAACACAACATTTGTTCTGTTACGGATCGTGTTATCGATGATGCTCCAGGCCGGAAACAAAAAGTAATAAATCGGTTTGAAAACATTTAGTTAGAAGGTAAAATAACTTTAAACAAACACTGTTCAGATATCAATCTAAGTTTTTTGACAGGCAAATAGTACGGATGGTCTGTCTTAGGGGGAGATTAAGTTGGATTGTACTTGTTTGTTCTGTTATTGATCGTATTATCAGTGATAACAAGGTAGTAAATTGGTTTAAAATGCATCAAACCTTGGACAGACATGATTGGTCAGAGGTCTTTTTGCTTAATTAAAATGTTTTCTTTTAAAATTCTTTGGACAAATCACATAAAAAGTCGAACTTCTGAAAAAAAGAAATTCCAATGATTTACCCTTAGAAGAGTCCCTTTAAAACTAACAAACGTACCAATTTTGAGTTTGTTATCTTGTGTATGGGGTAGAGATATTGCAAAGTCAAACCAAATTTTCTGGGGACATTTTTATGGCGTTACGTAGCTCTTGCATACCCGGTATGCTCGATTTGCATGCTGCCACACACCTGTCTTCACAAATGTCAGTTTTACTTTGTAATAACTTCACCTCAATATATGATAGCAAGCTAAAAGTTGGTACTTTTGCCAATTTTGAGGTGCTCTAGTTTTTTGATTGTATTCGAGTATCGGGATTTAGAAAACCTAGGAAAAATCCGTCTATTTTCTAAAACATTTTAAACTTTCAAAATATGCCATTTTGGAAAGGAAATCTACTTAAGTTGGAATATGCAGAGAAATATCTTAGTCACTGATGGGATTTGAAACCACGACTCTCTGGTTACTGTTCAAATGCGCTACCGTCAGACCTACAGAGACCCATATTAGTTTCCCTTACAAATCTCTTTATATTAGTAGGGTAGAGCATCTGACCGGCAATCAGAGGGTCGCATTACTTTTTACTTACTTAGTTACTTACTTACTTATTTCCTTACTTACTTAGTTACTTACTTATTTACTTACTTACTTACTTACAAACTTGCTTACTTACTTACTTACTTACAAACTTGCTTACTTACTTATTTACTTATTTACTTTCTTACTTATTTACTTACTTACAAACTTGCTTACTTACTTACTTATTTACTTACTAACTTACTTTCCAGGTTACTTACTTTTTTACCTGCTTGCTCACTTACTTGCTTGCTTACTTACTTATTTACTTTCATAATCATTTATTTTGCCTATTGATCTATTTATTTGTTCATTTTTCTTTGACCATATGTGTGGTTAACCATCTGACTGGTAATCAGAGTGTCATTTGGGCTCGCTTCCCATCAGTGACTCTGGGCACTTCAACTTATGTAACACATTTTCTTTTCCACCTGCAACAAAGTTTCTCCCTTCCCCGTATCACCTCATGTCATTTTATTATGTATCAATACTCTGTAGGTGCCAGACATGGATAACGTGAGCGTTCGCTTCGAGCCCCAGTTTTCTGTTGTAGTCAACACAGCCTTCAACGTCATTGAAGGAATGGTAACCACTGTGGAAGGAATACAACGAGTTGAGCAGCATTTATTTTATGAGGATGAAGGGTTAAAGAAACGGGTCCTAAACTCTGTTGGGCTAGCAGAAGAGTCTGTATTGTGTGCCAAGGAGAGGATCGCTGCTGTAGTCGAGGCAAACATCAAAGGACCAATGAAGTATGTGCTTACAAGTTTTTAAGCATTCTAAAAAAAGAAGCTACAGAAATTTTCGGAGTTAAAATGTTTCTGAGAGTGCAATGTAGTACTGTTAGATATAAAGTGACAAGAACAAATTTCAAACTCTTTTTACAGTCATGAAGCTCTGTGGGTGTTTACTATTGTTTTGGTTTGCAATATGCTATAGGTCGATCTTTATTGATGTAGTTTGTTTACATTTTGGCATAGGGAAAACTAAAACTTCGTTGGTTGAACGACTAATGAAATGTACCAACTGGTAAAACAAGAGCATATCTATAACAGTTGTTGGGCCACGTTTTACGATTAAGGTTGAGTTTGAAATGAGAAACCTGCGTTTCAAGTTGGAATTCTTACAAGAATCAAATGTAGAAGGATTTTGACAGGGTGGTAGAATTATACTCCTTAACGAAAACTCCATCACATTTGCTTTAAATTTTAGTGAACTTCTGATATAGACTTCACGAAAGCGTGTTTTCCTACAGACATAAAACTTGGCAAAAATAGTTAATCTTTCTATGTTTCATCCAGTGATACTCTTTGTTTGTACCCCTGATAAATTAACTTTAGTGTTAATGAGAACACATGCCAACAAAGATTAGATAAATATTTAAAATGCTTGGTGTCAGAACCTTCACCGTTGTCTATTTCGACTGCTTATCAAGGCCGACTGTTCTGCAAGTGGCAGTTTTAGTTTTCCCCCAAGCCAACCTCAATCCCAGGGCATAGAAAAAGCCCTGGGAACGAGGTTGCCCCCAAGCTGCAGTGCAGTACAGTTAGTTCCTCAGTGCTTTTGTCCCAGCCAATAAAACAATCGAATCAATGCAGGTTGCTGGGCAACGACTCACCCACCCCTCGCCTAAACCCAAACCTAAACGATAAAACTTGACCCCAACCGGCTTGGCTGTAACCCTAAGGGAGGGATGGGTGATTTGTTGTCCAGAAACTTCCATCACCATAAATTATCTGCTTTCCAACATTATAACTTTAATTCCTTTTCATCTTTAAAATTCTGCGGATGTCATTTTTAATTTATACAAGGAATATTTTCACTTCTAACAACGTATTGGAGTTACGATTTTACTGTAGCTTGACCTTTTTTCGTTCAAATAGGTTTACCTTTTTTCAATTATGTTTACACTGCGTCTGAACATATACCTTCCCTTGTTTTTTGGGCTATAAACTTTTTTATTTATTATTATTGTTATTATTATTATTATTGCTATTATTATTATTTTTGAAAGTCACCAGCTAGAACGCATGGCTCAACTATGTTTGAGAGCCAAGGAGAGAAACCATACATCCTCCAAGTACCAAAATCCTTGCTCCAAATTTCTCCTTTCATAGCAAAATCCAAACCATAACCACCCTGATCGTTAACTATTTAATTTACAACTGAACACTCACAGGTCAAAATCAACGGGAGAGACCATCATTATCATTATCATTATCATTATCATCATTATTATTCCTTAGGTTTAAGCAGGTGTTTGAGCCTGTTCAGTACCTTTTGTCCAAAGAAGCTGACGTTGAAACGAAGCAATTCGTGAGTGTAGATCACCATCTCCTTGAATACGAGAGGAAGTTGCAGGAAGTGTATGGCCTGTGTGACCATGCTTCCTTGATGGATCTGGCTATTCCCATGGAACTGTTTGTACTGGACTGCGCCAACATCAAGCAAGTACGTCAATTAAGTGTGCAGTTATAACAAATTTAGAATAGCAAAAGGAATAGAAGGGAAATGTAACTTCTGGAAACACAGAATGCAAAACGAACTTATAATAAATAAACGTATAAACAGAATCGTAGTAAATTGAGAAACAGCAATCACAATTTCAAGATCGAGTAAGGTAGATATTGCACGCCACATTTGGCATGTTAACTGCGTTCTTTCCCTCTATGCACTAATCAAGTACCAGAGAATGAAATCCATTTTATATGTGAATGTGGTTCATACTGTACACAACGACAATAATTATATTCTACTACAGTGGAACGTGTTTTTCAAAATAAATCTGTTATTTCTTGTAGGAAATTGCAATAATAATTTTAAGCTTTACATCGTTGAATGCCTATAGGAAATTAGCCTGAATCAATGATTTCGTACCAGTAAATGTTGCCTGATATCCTCGCATAATCGTATGTGTTTCTAGTACTTTATAAGTTAGCACTGCCTGTGAGTAATCTTATTGCTTCCTCACAGTTTTTGGTGAAAAGATCAGAAGACCTTGTTAACATCATGCTGTCCAAATTGACAAAGAAAAGCTTCCAATTCAATCGCTCCATCTGCCACCAATATGACGTCATAGTTAACCGAATCACCACGCCGCCAAGCAGCACAAATGACCTGGTTGAGTTGGAGAAATACATCGATAACCTGAGGACGGGACCTTTGCTGACACTCAAGGTAATGAGTTTGGAGACCTGCTCAGGAAGTTTGATTTATTGACGATATCGTTAAAATATATAGATATCAGTCAAAAATCTTTTGACTTTAACTTGGTTATTACTTGTAGTTTGAGTTTTGATTTTTAAGACTTTTTCTATTTTGATGTTTGATGTTTTGAGGGTAGGAGCGGGAACTTCTTCTGCCGATTTTACTCATATCGAGAATTTATTCTTAACTTTTTAAAAATTTTATTTTCTACTGTTCACGTTATATTTTAGTATGTTATTTCGGGTTTTGCTTCACCAGGACTACAAGTCCGTTAGCCAGCCCCTCATTCAGTTCAAAGTTCTAATTTTTTTATTTTTGAGCCTAATGAACCGTTTCACATTATAGATTCAGCTCGAGGAAGCCGCTGATCTAGTGTTGTTTCTAATGGATCACGCCACTCTTCCATTCGATCATCTCAAATTGAATGAAAACACCTTCAAGTGGCCTGAAAGGATTCTTCCTATTGTATACATGAGGTAAGTCAGTCTTGTACCACGTGATGTATTTGACTCATACAAATAAACACTTCAGTGTTTGTGTGCCTGTTACCATAAGACTGTTCATCCAGGGATTAGTTCACCTTGCAGTTCTGTATCTGGTGATTTTTTTCGTTGTTACATCATTTTGGGGTGAGAAGAGTTCATCTCGGATTATTGACGCTCCTAAGCACAGGACTTTGTTTATCCAAAGAGAGGATGTCTTATCGACATGTCCATGATATATAAGCTACATCTCACGGTAACGTTTTACTTGTGTATGTACGTAAGATGGATCTTACAAATTTTTGCTTCTGTTTGATAGACTTTATTTTTCAAGAGTAATTTATACTGCTCCGCATGGTTACTGTTTGGATAATTTATTTTGCAGTGAAACTCGTATTTTCCGTGAACATGACACAGCAATGAACAAGCTGTTGGACTGGCAGGCGAGGTTTGAGAAGCAGTTAATCCAAACACTTCAGATGGCCAAAGAATTTCACACCAAAGACAGGCTCTCCGAGGCCAACAATTACCTCACTCAACTGAATGAACTGAAAGATAAAGTCCAAGAATTTCTTGAGGAGGTAACTGTTGTACGCGTACTCAATTATACGTATGGTATCAGACAAATACAGCGTTCTTCCTCCTCCTTTTTCCAGATTTTGTAAATGAATAGCGTTGGCTAATAGTTGTGAGAACCTAAGGAGTTTGTTGTTGCTAGAATTCAATAAGTTTTAAAAGTAAACATATGTTTTTCAACTGAGAAAGTCACAAGAGGTGGTGATATCTAGTGGCAAAGGTATTGGTATTGCAGTGGTAGTGGTAGTGGTATTGTAACGGAGGTGGAATTGGTGTTGAAGTGGTGGTGGTATTGGATAATGGTAATGGTAGTGGTAGTGGTATTGTATTGGTATTGTAATGGTGCTGGTAGTGGTATTGGTATTGTAATGGTAGTGGAATTGGTATTGAAGTGGTGGTGGTATTGTAATGGTATTGGTATTGGTATTGGTATTTGTATTGTAGTGGTGGTGGTAGTGATAATGATAGTAAAAAACTAACGATGAAAAACTAACGCATGTTTTACTATATGACGGCCATTGGTATGTTTTAATGTTTAACGCTAACAAAGAATTTTTCATTTTTTCATTTGCACCTTCCATTCATTGAGATGGCAACGTGCTCTGTTTTTGTGTCCCAATTTTCCTTCCACAGAAAAAGCGAATCAACAAAGAAGAGGACTTGCTTGGTTGCGAAGTTCATAGTGCGTTTCCTCAGATCCAAAACATCATCGATGCGAAAGAACCGTTTGACAAACTGTGGAGGGCTGTGGTGACATTTCACGACAAGCAGGATGAGTGGTTGACGGGACCAATACTGAAGCTTAACGCAGAAGAGATCGAGGAGATGGTAATCGCGTTTGCTATGATTGTTATCTAGATATTCTTCACTTTAACAACAAAGTATTTTGGAATGAGTCTGGCAGAGAGTTCTAGGGCCTAGTTTACATAATAACAGATATATAGCTTTCGTGCTGTCATAAAAATCACAGCGCAGACCTTTTGTTTACATTTGGAACGCTTTCTGCGGCACAGGAAAACTTTATACAAAAGCTGTCTTGAAAAACAGTGAACAGAAAACCGTCTTTGTTCTCATTCTCATTTCACGCTGACGAAGGTTTAACGCTCGACTCATTAGCTTTCAAACCAACCTCACGTCGATAAACAAACCTATGTTGATCAAACCACTTACTTACTTAAACTTTTAAGTTTAAAATTAAATTAAAATTACTTAAACACAACTACACAAACTTATGTTGATCGAACCAGACTCGTATGTCACATTTACATTACAATAGATAGCTTTCGTGTCGTCAAAAAAACATGGCCGGCAGGCGTTCGGTTTACACTTAATACTTAGTGTTTCCGGCACATTTCTCGTGCCGAATCGAATGTGAGAAGTAGTGATTTCCAAAGTAATATTATACATTTCGGAAAGGTTTTGGTCTGTGAAAAACTTAGTGTGCGACGTTAGTGCTTTTGGTAAGATTTCTAACTGTCAACTAGGAGGTCTCGGGTCCAAAACCCGTTCTGATCGAGGTTTGAACTTTGTGCGACCTTCTTTCGCCACACCGTCCGCGGACATGGATGATGAAACCGTTGTTTTAGTCTCTCGATGTTCTATTGGGGGACTTAAAGAAACCCACACACTTCTCAAAAAGAGTCGGGTAATCCAGCAGTGTTGTGGTTTGTTAACGTTTTAAAGTTTCTCTTAAAATATCGAGTTACGGGAAAAGATTAGGGTCACAAAGTAAATACAGAGAAGAAACCTTGCCGTCATATTTGGGAATTGAATAATTGTTTGTTTTTTGGATTTTAGGTTGCTGATCTCTGGAAGACAAGTTACAAGCTGACTAAAGAATTTGGTCATCCAGAGTTTCGTGGTCCGTTGCGAATTGCTGCAGGTACAAAGGCCAAACTGGAAAACTTCAGGATCAACATGCCACTCATC
Organism: Bergia sp. 'catenularis'; assembly: GCA_025434825.1. Taxonomy (NCBI): domain Eukaryota; kingdom Metazoa; phylum Cnidaria; class Anthozoa; order Zoantharia; family Parazoanthidae; genus Bergia; species Bergia sp. 'catenularis'. Next base: position 14,884 of record JANRMR010205364.1, read on the forward strand.
AGCGCTCTGTGTACACCGGGAATCAAGGACAGACACTGGGATATGATGGGCGTGAAGGTATGAAATGTTTTGTTTTCAGAAAGTCCAGCGAAGAGCCGCACATTTTCCCATTACTATAACGTTTAACCTGGCAAAATTACATGCGAACCTTGGTTGGCAATCCTTAAAAAAGTGAAACTGTCTTTCTAATATTATTCAATAGCGGCTGAAATTCTTAGCCTCTCAGTCGCTAGGGAGCCTTGTTACAACTTCACGAATGACACGGAATATGGACTCGAACATTACACTATCCCTACGCAACCATTGTTTATATAAGTATAGATCTGTTCCCTGGGCTATTACCGCCTGGAACAGTGTGCCTTAAATATAACTGAAATCATTAGTAATGCTACCTTATTCGAAACATCTTTTAAGGGGCGGCTTATCTTATCGAACTTACCGACGTTCTCACGTAATTACGTCATATTTTGCCGATATCTTAGTTTTAATGTGGAGAATCAAAATTTTGAATTATAGAGGCGTAGTACTGTAGTGTATAAAGATTGGCGACTATTTTGATACTTTTTGGAGACATGAAAGGGAAACCATGTTGTGAAAATTTGTTGATTTTGAAGTCATGGACAAACGCCAGCTCCTATGCTATCCAAGGAGTGGAAGTTGCTCGCTTACGAACAGTGTTTGTTGTATTCTAAAACCGTTTTTTCTTTTAAAATCTCCCTCTAATCCTCCTAAAAACCAACAAAATTATGGGTTAAGCCGCCCCTTAACTAATACTTATGCATGCCCTGTACAAATGTATATCAATAGTAACTAAGGTTGTCTTGAATGTCCTGCTTTTGCGCAGGAACAAGCACATAATTCAATTTTGCAAATTTATGCGGATATATTTCCCCCACCCCATCCCCAACAATTTTCTTCTTAAACTCTCCACAGGACTTGGACGAGGCTAGGTGCAGATTACTATCTGATATTTCGCTTTTCTTCGTATATAAGTTAAGCATCCTAATTGTAGAGCAAGATATTTTATTTTGTTGCATTATTTGTGAATAGGTTGGATTTAACATTACTCCAAAACCGGACACAGCTTTGCAAGAGATGTTGGCTATCGGACTTGATAAGTATTTGGATGAGCTGATGGAAATAAGTGCCAGGGCTGCTAAGGAATTTTCGCTTGAAAAGGTAAAGCTTAGAATCCTCGTAACAGTTTATTGGATTGTTGTCACAACAAAGCCTGACGTTGTAGATGTAAATAACTTACTTAGGATGTAGGATGTCATGTGACGTCACATTGATTTTCTTATGATAAGCTGTTTAATACATCAGAAATGGTCGCATTGGAAATATCCGCACTAAATTACATCGTTAGAAAAATTGTGTTCTTGAGAACAGGGTCAGTCAGAAAGACAGTTGCTATGACAATAAGGACTGGCAAATGGGCACAAAATTTAACAAAATTGCCCGAAGATAAATTCCAGGAAAAGTCAGAAAATGTAATAGTGTGAGCTTTTATCATTGTAGAGTAACATTAGAATATATCTTGGGTGCCGACAACGCACAACACAGTATACGACAGAGGGGGTGGGGTTGAGGGGTGGGTGCGAATTGACCCAGGTCAAGTAGAAATTCAATATTACCAACCTGAATGAACTTTGTGTAAGATATCTATCTAATCATTGTAAAAACTGAATTAGATAAAAAAGATGAATTATGTAAAAATGGAAAATGGAAAATGTTAGTCATCAGCTTCATGTTACTGCGATGTAACTCATTACCCTGGACCTCTTCACTTAAGTTATTACTTGCGCACTTTCTTTGTATATGTAGGCATTGACGAAAATGCGCAGTGAGTGGGAGGACATCGAGTTCACGTTTGTGGAGTACAGAGACACAGGAGTAAGCATTCTGTCGGCAGTTGATGATTTGCAGGTACGACATACAGTTTATGGTAATATTCTTTCATTGTTCACCACTCAGCCCATTTTACACAGGAAAACAAAAAGCTAGTATGAAAAATAACGAATCCGAGTTGAACTAAACCAAGTGCAGTAATTTGTATTACAGCGCGTATGTGAATTTATAGTTTGATTTTAGTTTGATTTAATCTGATTTTGACTTGTAGAGTCTAAATGAACATTTTTAAATGTAATATGCGCTAGATATAAATCAAATCAAAATATTAATAATAATATAATATTAATAGAAATATTATAGTATCTGCAGGTCATTCGTGTGTTGACGATATTATTATTCTGGATTATTAAGGTACTACTGGAAGATCACATAGTGAAGTCTCAGACAATGAAGGGCTCGCCGTTCATTGGTCCATTTGAAACTGAGATCAAGGAATGGGAAGCAAAACTGGTGAGCAGTTTTTGAACATTCAATTCTTTACAATTCTTTACACGTCAGCCAAACGGCTGTCGCAAAAACTTACGGATATACTTTAAAAGGTTTCAACTGAGTAGAATTTGTTGTGATAAGAGGAAGTGGCAGGCATATATATATACAAAAGGATCAGTTGTCAAATGTTACAACCTATGAGATCCCTGTTTCCAGAGCGTAAGGTGGCATCGTATATTTTAAGGTCTATTCATGCTGTCAAACCAAGGATAAACACTGAACAATCAAAACAAAATCAGCTAAATAAATAAGACTTGTTATCAAACACAATCTGCCGGCCATACAGAGTAAATTCAATTTTAGGTACCTATGGTATGCTCATTGTCGTTTTTTAAAATTTTTTAAGGTAGTTTGTACAATGTATCGTTGATATATTGATTGATTGATTGATGAAGGAAACAGCGAGTGTTGAAGCCGAATGTTATAGGTATGGTTAGTGACTGTACTGCCTTTTTCTCGTGTTAGGTTTGTATAGGTAATAGCATGATTTATAGTGGTATTTGGCATAAATACCACGAGTGATATTTCAAAGTTGTTCTACGTAATTTCACGAGCCGTTAGCCGTACAAATCATGCTATTATTTGTTTATACTAATACTTGAGAAATTTCTGCAACAGCATCTGTTTATTTGGGCACGCGCATTTGAATGGGTTTGTAATTTTCACATGTTGGTATTTCAAAATTACACTGAAACAACACTGCTCTCGACCAAGCAGATCGCAGAAATTTCTCAGGTAATGGTATAAGTTTGCGACATTGTTCTAAATATACAAGTCAGGAAACGTCAACATGGATAAGTAAACTTTTAGTTATAATATTAACCACATTTTTCTTTTATAGATACTTATGCAGGACATATTGGACTCTTGGTTAAAGGTAATACGACTTCCAGTTATAGAATATTAATGAGTCAAAGATGTGGATGAGTAGGGAACGGGGGTAGTTGGGGTAAATTTCCTAATGTTTTTGGAGTCTAGATCTTTCAACTCGTCATCTCAAGGTCTCTTCTTCTACAGAAAGTCATTAAACTAAAAGGTCATTGAGTATGAATGCTCCACTACGTTGAAATACAACTTCATTCATATAAGAAATGAGACCAACAACGAGGTATTATATATATATATATATATATATCCAGGTGATCGGACATTTATCACGTGTTTGGAGTAGGCCAATCAGCACGCGCTTTCAGGTCTGCCCAAAAGGCACCATCCCAGAACGCGCTGCGAGATTAGTAACGATCGCTTTTGTTTTCTCGTTTTGCTAAAGAAACGAATT
>JANRMR010205475.1:0-18545 GCA_025434825.1 Bergia sp. 'catenularis'
TTGTCGCATTCTTTTGCGTTCCAGTATGGCGAATTTTGTACCATGTGATCTCTAGCTGCAAAGGCCCTATTTTCTTTCGTTATTAAACCTTTTGTTTTGCACCTTCCCTTGTGGATGTAGCCGTAGTGGTTGGTTAAACTTCCTATTATTACACTATGGTCAACGTTCGGCTCGGTGCCAGATAAAAGCTTGGTTACCTTTCATGAGATGTGAAACAGGCCATTGTACGGAACAGAATCAAAGGGCTTTTGGTTGTTCAAGCAAACACACTTGATTCAATTATGGAACCAAACAGTATTAGTAATGATTTAACCTGAGTTTACGTTTAAGCAACTGTTATTTGTGTTTGCTTTGTCATTGGGAAGTCAAAAAATGTCAACTCTTAACAAGTAATCTCTCCAGCCTGGACAAGAGAAATTAAAATCAGCCCCAGCCATGTCTTTTGTCAACATTTACCTTACCCTCACATAACCATTCAAAAGAGGTGTTTGGTTATGAGTACAAAGGAGTTGATCACAGACAACAAACTATCGGCTAAGACGAAAAGCAAAATCCTTCCAAACTTTTTAAAAGTAGATTAAGGATACAGTTTAGAAGAATTTAACAAGACATCATATGTCGTGTTTGGGGATGACAGTGTAAATCGCCAAGAAACACTCTAACAAAGGAAATCAACAAACCTATTGTAAAACTGTTCGGGGAGACTGCTAACTCCTACACACGTCGAGCCTCTGAGTGCGTGCAGTCCTTCCTTCAAGAATCTGTCAATCTGAATCATTTAAAAACAACAAAAGTTTGCAGAATGTCGTTGAGCAGTCAAACACTCTACTTTAAAGAAAATACTTACATTATGTGCGTGAGTAGCCCAATTGGTAAGCCTGACTGCCAACCAGAAGGTCCCGGGTTCAATGCCCCCCTTTATCAAGGGTTTAATTGTGTACAACTTTCTTTCACCGCCCCGTTCGTGGACAGGGACGATAAGCCGTTGGTCTTGTCTCCTGAAATGCTATCTCAGGGGACTTAAAAGAACCCATACACTTCTCAAAAAGAGTAGGGTAATCCCGGTGTTGTGATGGGGGACACATAGAGTATTACTACACGTAAATGTGTTACCTCAATAAAAAAGGGTGGGTTTTTTTTGTTTTTTACATTAATACTTATTGTCACATTGACAAAATCCGGCTCAAGGAACTTTTTTTATGAGGGAGTGGCTGTCAAAACGTCGGTTCTCTCGTTGGAGAAGTGGTCTCTTAGCAACTGAGCTAAACCTTAACAAGTCGGCCTACTAACGAAATGCCGAACATTTTGATCACAAAATTACCCCAAAAAACCTTGCCTCGGGTGGGGAACTGCCAAAAAGTAGGGAAATCAATTTCAGTGGGTTTCCCTAATTCTTCCCCTGGCCAAACAACGTACTGGTGCATTAAAGGCCTAGACCAGATGTCCGCCATGCCTTACAGATGCGTTGTTTATGTTTTGGTTTCATCAAGTCAATCGAAAAAGTACAAAAATTGCTGTAGCCCTGCATTAGCAATTTAATTTAAGTTAAAATACGTTTAGAATAATCAACACTCTCGCTAGCTTGCGATGGAACTCCATTACAGATGACAATCTCTACCTACCGAGATAGTCAGTAAACTTAAGTTAAAGCTAGCTTGTGATGGAATTCCATTTCAGATGACAACCTCCACACTGCCGATTTTCAACTGTGTTAATACTAAACATGTGCTAAATAAAAAGGATGCCGGATGTTAAACATTAGACACAGTAATTGCCTGGCAGGGTCTAACCATGGGTGCCAAGTGAAATGCATGAAAAGTTCACGTGAATTTTAAAGCAAAACGCGCAATCCTGGGTTCCAATTAATTTTGTCTCAAATTAGGCACCAGGATCCAAAAGTGTTTTTTCTTGCGCGGTCAGTTTCCAAGTCATAGTACTTTCGAAAATTCGAAATTAGCAAATGTTCGTATAAAATTCGTAGGAAATGTTTGGTCGGAAGGCTTTAGTAAATGCAAAAGTTCAGCTGTAGTGGTGCCCAGGATCACGCGGTTTGCTTTACAATTCCAACATGGCGGCTGTGCGAGGCAACGAAACAAATAACGCGTGACATTTTTTGATATTTATTCATGCCACATTACACCCAGCGCTCGTGGTCAAACAACCAAAATAATATTTTACATCTTTAACGACACCACTATTTCATAGACCCACAAAATACAGCTGTTTGTATTTACCTGTCTTAGTTTGGAGAAAGTTAAAAGCAACGATGACAGCAACTTGTCAAAAGCACTCGCAAACTCAGCGCAACCCTTCAGGAAAACAACATATACATTTTATTGGCATTTTATCAAGGGCTTTTTTTAAATCTTTTAAATAGGTAGGTTTCTAAAAAAGACTATACATATTTTTACAAAGTACAAAACAAATATTCAGGGATGCATATATTGTTAGACTGACTTAAATTCACCATACTGAAAAAGACAGACTTGCAGCAATTGGCAAAAAATACCTAACTACAAGTGTTATGTTGCCTACTGCTGCCAAAGTTCGCTTCTTTTTCGAAAGTCGACGAAAATTTAAAACATAAATGGATTCGGAACCTCAGTGACAAGTGTAAAAGCAAGTGTGTAAAAGTGGAATTTACTCAAATTACAACTTCCCCAACACTTCAACTATCTTACAGCTTATGTTTTTGTTAGATTTTTCGGCTTCTTCATTAATTTCGTCCCTTCAATTTCATCTTCATTCAGCAAAACCTTCCGAAAAACTTCAGCCAGTCACGCCATCTTTGTTTACATTCTTTGCATATTTTGTCCATTTTACCAAAATGCATTGCGTGGCGCCATTTTTTCAGTATTGGTGAATTGTAAATATACTACCTTTCAAACGATTAAAACACCAAATAGTATTTAACAGTAAGCATTAATGAAAAGTTTACTGTTACTGACTTAATGAACGGGAATGTTGAAACACTACGTTCCTAAGCCAGTTAACAACCTTTTTTAATACATAACAAGGGAAATATAGTCCTGTTTTTACTAGGGCCGGGACGAACCTTCGAACCTTCGAACCTTCGTTCGTTCACGCTACCTTCGAAGGTTTTTGTCAACCTTGGAACCTTCGTTTCTTTGGTCAGTAGTTTTAAATTTATACAAAGCAACGGCATATTATTTCGACAAAAATGCCCTAATTTCTGAGAAACTTGACTTTAAAACTGGAAGTTAGTCATCAAAAGAAAACGCTGGAAAAAGTTGCGGTTCCTGTCTGATAATTTGATTCATTTTGTGTCTCAGACTGCGCTGCTTAGTGAAGGATGAGTACGTTGAGTGGTCGTGCAGCGGCATATAGTAATCGTTTTTTCATGTGTTGGAGCCCGAGATCGAGAGTGTTTTATTAAGTACTTCCTGAAACGAAGGTTCGAAGGTTTGTTCGAAAACCCCAACGAACCATTCAAGGATTTTTTTGGCCTTCCTCCCAGCCCTAGTTTTTACAATTTATTGAAATGCACACTTGTTTTAATTGATCAATTACCCCAAAGTCTTACCTTTTGTGACTGCCGACCATCCCACAGCAATGACCATAGTCTCTTCAAGTGTGGCTCAATAATTTGATGATTTAATTTTGTCAGAATTTCCAGAGACTCGAAAGTAGCTGGGCTGTGGATAGTAAAGTGTAAATAGCGTTTGGCTAGGTTTAATTGCAGCGCAACACAAAACATGTAGCCTGTTCCTCAAAGAAGGTCAATTTAAGTAATGAGACCTTTTTGTTTAGTATTTTGGATTGAGTATCAACTCGTTAAGCCGGATCCCAAAACAATGAAACTGAAAGAATGAGATCAGCCAACACCTTGAAACAAAGTTAAACAATCTTAGCATAAGTGAATTTCTTTCTTACTAGAATAAATATTGAAATATTAATGTGAATAGTGTAACTAGAGTAGCAGACACAAAGATAGATTAAGGCCCGGTTTAAACGTCGCACTTCACAATCATAGCAATTGGCCAAACTCACCTAATATCGTTCTGTAGCAGGAAATGCGCAAGATGCGAGAACCATTTAAACTGAGTAGCACCACTAGCGTTGTCATCAACCACCTGTATAAAAGAACACCTAATTAAACAATTTGTATCTTCACTTTTTATGAATAAAGAATGATAAATTATGAAAAAGGCAGTCTTCACATTAAATAAGAAAATTATAGGAATAATATATTACCAAAACATCGCAGTTTACGCTGAATTACGTTTAGTTTACAATAACATTTAAAACATGTTATAAAAAAGCTAAAACTAGCTAAGTATATAAAAATTATAGATCACTCTAAGCATTAAAACTCTTCTTGAGTCTCCGAGTTTTAAAAGTCGGTTTGAATATAAGCATTTTCTATGGTTGTAGAGACTGGGGAAGGGCAGGGTCAATAGGTTACGCAGCTTGTGACCGTAGTCACTCAAAATTTGTCTAAACAGATTATCTGCGCGGCCCTTACGACGATCAGCCGTGGGAACTAGACCTTCTTGTGGCTACACGTCTTTGCATTGTCACACGTGGGTCTGTTCGTTGCTTATTAAAAACTTGTAAGCTATTAAAGTATTTACCTGATACACATCAAACTGAAGGACTGACGAAAGCATTTCACTCAGTAAAGGTAAAACTGTGATGTAATGCAACTGACAATCCTTTGGCTTTACACCACTTGAAGCAGTGATGTCGGGTATGAACATCATCAGACAAAGTACTTGAAAATACTCGAATTCCACAACTGGAGACACAGCCTTTGCATTCCTTTTAATCGACAAAAATGACAACCATAAGTTGAACGGTCTTCATCATCAAATCAACCACAAGATACAGTTTTATAATAGCAAACAACATACAATGGACACCCTCTTATTTTGTTCATGAATAAAACAACTTATGCCAAAGACACAAGTGCCATAGTTTACCTCAAGATGGGAGGTGTAACCTGTTTTCACTGACAGCAAAATAACACACTTTCTCTAAACTATTAAAAATGTTCTTTTGTTAAAATCATTGTTCTCCCGGCGCCTTTTAAGCCATGCCGGCCCCTGGCTTAAATTGAAAAACTGAATGCGTGCATTGTGAGAAAAGGTTTTTAATCTGTGATCCCGGCAACTTTGGAAATTACCACTGAAAACAGTTCGGACTGTATATGTATTCACATGTATTTTATCAACCACGTGGCCCGTTTTACGGCATTTACTAAACTTTCTTTTACACATAACAGAACACTCTGAGAAGCAAAAAGAACTTCCGTCACATTTTATTCGTTGGGAGGTCGCAATCTTGAAAACATCCTTGTTCAGTGAACATAAGGAGAAGTCAAAAGCACACCCACCCAAGTTTTTCATAAAATCCTGTGGAAATCACTAAATTACCAGAGTAGAGTCAAAACGTGTAAAATGCGCTGCAAGTCTTAAAATGTCTTTGAAATCTTAGCTCATGTTGCAGCTCCCTTAAGTTGCTCTCATATTGGGTAATCGAACAATGGTAAAAACAATAACCAATATCTTAACAGGCCCGTAGCCAGGAATTTTCGTGGGGTGGGGGTAGGGGTGGGGGTACGAGCTGACATCATAGCGGAGTCGAGGTATAATTTTTTGGAGGGAAATTTTTCCATTAACACCCGATATTGTATTTACCATGTACATTATAGAGATTGTTTCACAGGTTAAGTACAAAGGTTTTTTTGAAAAAAAAAATTATTTCTTATAGTAAACTTTACTTATTAACTGAGCGGACTGCCGCGGACCTTCATGGCCGCGCCCCCCCTGCCTACGGGCCTGTTCCTCTGATATAAAGTTGATAAAGTACACCCCAACCGTGGTTAGGCATCATACAGATGTCTGCAAACTTTAACTTATACCCGGGCTCAGTTAACACTTCCCTCCCCTTTTGCTGTTTAGCTAGACTTTTGATACAATCTCCGTTTACTTTAGCACGAGCAAAGGTTTCCAACACTCTTTAATTACCTTAGCCTGGCCAAAAGTTGTAGTTATAAACGTTGTGCAGTACTTCAGATTTTGGTTCAGTTGTGTCGCGCGTCGTAGTGCAGCTTTTCTCATGCTTAGACCCTCTTCCAAATTCTGCAAATCTAACTGCTTCTGTCTACGTTCCCGTTGTTTGAAGCATAAATTTTCCTCAAGACTGTTTTTTTCTTCCCTGTGGTATTCAAGTGTATTATGCCAGCTTCTCACATTGTCACAGGCTGAATCTTCGGCACACACGGCCGTTTTCACGGCCTATTGTAGGCAAATGAAAATTAATTCACTGTTATTATTTTTCATTCAAATTATTTAACTAAAAGCTTCGAACAGCTTGAAGTTTGATAAGAGAACACGCGGAAAAAGACTGGGCCTCCTGTGATAAAGCCGGTGCGACGGAATTTGTTGTTTGAGTCAATTTACCAATCGACCGCTCACCAAAACAAAATGGCAGATCTATTGACTATTAAATTGCAAGAGCAGGAGTTCCTCCGCTGGCAGCAGTAAACTAGAGTAGCTGCAAATAGAAAGACTATTTGCGAGGAGACCAGACAATCAAAAACGAAACGGTGGTCTGACACTGAAGTTGAGGAACTACTAGCGATGTTCAGAGAGAAAGTATGTTCGTGGATGTCTCACTCAACGCTATTATGCAACTCAAGAGATATTTGCTAAAATCTTCTGAAAGTAGTTTTTGTATCCAAAATTGTTGGAAGTTGCTTGATTTGTTTGTACACTCTAGTCAAAACAAAGATATATCACCTTCCATCATTGTCCAACGCTGTTGCCCCAACGGCACAAAGCAGTTTTTTTTAAAAACATTCAATGCCGGGAAATTAAGACGGCATGCAAAATCTATAAGTTTGGCTAAGGTTACATCATGTATAATGGGGTAAGGGACTACCCGACTGCAAGAGTAGATAATTCTTAACAATTTTACAGTCAACTGAAGTGGCGTGAGATACATACTCCGAAAACTTTAGTGTAATTTTTGACTGTGTCAAAGTTTTACACAAAACTTTACACCTTGTTTGTAAACAAGTTATTTGTGGAAAATGTGTTTTAAAACAATATCACAGACATCCCTCTTTCTCTCTGGAAAACACCGTAAAGCACCCGCCGTTGTGGTTTGGTCACGTTGAACCAAAGAAAACATCACGTTTAGCGAATTGACCAATCAGAGTGTTATATCAGAATACTAGTTTTAGGAAACGACTTTTGACTGCATTGTCCACAGGCCCCGTTCTTTTATTTTTCTCCCACCCCGACACGGGGCCTAGAAGAGGCTAGATCAGTCAAAGTAGTAGCAACACAACACCCTCTGTTAGCGAAAGGTAGTAGCTGTCTGCAATTTTGAGATCCATAACGAAATTCTTTTGATTTCGGTTCTAGCGTCACTTCCGTTGACTGTAAGTAATTAGCAACTATAGACAGTAAAAGTTTGTATTTGTAATACTAACTTCTGTGAGAGCTGTTTCACTGACAGCTAACATGACTCCTCCCACTATCCAACCAGCGACTGGAATCAAAGCTATTCCAAGTCCTACCCCTCGAACAATGTCACGATCTCTGGTTTTCTTCTCGAGATCATCTCTGGCTTTCTGGAGTGTCCGTTTAGCGCATGCAAGTTCATTTTTTGCATAGATGACTTGTCTTTCTGATTCACGTATGCTGTTTTGGATCGAAGTAAGTCTGGATAAAATAATATTACTGTTAATAACTCATACAGTTTTAACCGGTGGTGTAAAAGCTCATATAATGGAAATTTGAGGCAATTATTTAAGATGTTCAGTTTAGTAGCTCGCGGGACAGACATCTCCAAACATTTGTAATCGCAACTCAAGCTTCAATCCCATTCCCAAAAAGTTAAAGTCAAGTCATTGTTACTCGCGCATGCTAAAATGCAACAATGTGTATCGTTAAATATCAGCGATTACTCCAATTCACTACCTAGTAAGGGTAAAGTAGGCGAATTATGATTTCAAATCTGACGCTATATTCACCTCGCTACAGAACTTCAAGATAGCGGCTAGCCATTTTGCAGTCAGGATGGAGAAAACTCATAAATACATTTTCACACTTTTGTGAACTTGCGATTTATTCTTAAGTTTTCTCGAGTATTAACCCTTGTAAAATAGATAAGCAGCTAGTTAGTCGTCTCAGACTTAGTGAATGTTGTAAATATTTACCTCGACTTCGAATCGGTAAACCTTCACCATCATTAATTTCCCCTTCGGTGAGAGAACCATTCAGATTAAGGGATTTGAAAATAGACCACGATAAATTTATATTACTGTATTGTTATTCATTTCTATGTAACCATTGACGTCAGTATAAAATATTTTTTATTGCTGAATATAAAAAAAGGAACTCAAAATAAAAAACTAACACATGAACTTGTATATGTGAACAAAACAATATGTTTTCTGTGTTGCTTCACAGGTTTCTTCTTTGAACAGAAGACACGAAAAAGATGAAGACGAATTGGTGAACAAAGAGTGTAAAGGGGTTTTACTATTGGTCTCCACATAGGAGCGAAACAAGTACTGATAACCGTGTCTGTCTATCAGTTATCGAAGACTACCCCAGACACGGTTTAAATGTGTCGCCTCGGTTTAAATGTGTTAAATGTGGAAACAGCTAGCTTTAGTGTTTACTGCTTCCTCTTTTTCGCCTCGGTTTAAATGTGTTAAACTTTACCGAGTATCAGTTAGAATTAGACACGGGTGTTAAATAATTGAGACTAGAACAAACGTTGTTATAGCGGGCGAATTTAGTAACATTGCAAATTGGCTTAGCTGTCGACATTTGGCCGTGGCAAAAAAGATGGCGACTGGTACATTTACCCATAACTCCTAGCGCGAAAAAACCCTGAAGACGCTTATAAAAACGTGCAGATAGGATCTAAAAACTTCAAACCTGGCATACACAATGTTGTTGTGCATGGACAAGTTTCCAAAACAATGGTCGTCCATGTGCAGCTATTCGCTGAGTTCGTTTCGCAAGGAACTGTGGTCAGATGTACAGCCGCCATCTTTTTTGGTATGGTAGATTGTCTTACAGAAAGGAAAATTAGTTGTTGATAGCATAACAGCCAAGTTAGGCAATGATAATAAAAAGAAGCTCCCTTACTAAAAGGGACACACATGCTCGGCCTTTTCTAGGTTATCGATTATGTATTGACCATTATCAGAGGTTAACTCAAATGTATTTTGTTATGGACGACTAATTTTTTTAAATAACAATGTCACACATCTGTGGAAGTTTTTATCTGTTTTAAGTTGGCATATGTCAAAACAAAACCTATCAAAAATAATACGAGCAACGCTTAAGATCAGCTAGCTTACAATCCATTTTGTCAATGTATCTGTCGGACATTTGCACTGACAAAAATAACAATTCAGTCTTTCTAGATTAGTATTAAATGTAATTAGGTAATTGACTGGTTAAAATCATGGTCTAACCTTTGGGATAAGCAGCTTTCTTCCTCTACCATCTTTGTTATCTGTGTTTGCAAACAACTTTGTTTTACAATCCCTGCTTCAACGTCTTCGTTTACTCTATCGATGAAAGTTTTAGCCGTCTGGCTTGCACAAGAAAACTCAATATAAGCTGTTGTTATTGAAGGAGAAAGTTGTTTAGCTAGATTTTTTGCTTCACGTGTGGTCATACATGGTGTAACATTAGTGCTCCCAAGTGTAGTTACAAATTCCTCGAGGGCATCAACACCATCGCTAAATTGAGATCCTACAGTTTTCTCGAACAACAGTTCCGTTGTCGCTGTACAAAGTGCCATATTTTGACGTTCAGTTGGATCTGGGGATTTAACATTCAAACAATTTAAATGTAAATGTAACATTGTTCAATCCTGCATTTCTCTCACAGTAGCCCTATCTTAACAAGTCATTAACGTTTAGAAAATATTTGATAGACGTCTGATCTTTCCTTAGTAAACGGTTGAAATAGAGTAAAGTATAGATTAATAGCAAGTAATACTATCGTGTTGCAACCAAAATCCAAACACTACTGTTCACATACATGTAAGTGAGCATCTGAATCAGGACATAGCTAGCCGTAAATCTGGATTTAGGAGGTTGGATTTATCGTATAATTGCGTTAGTACGCCATGAAGACTCAATAATAGAATTTAATTGACAAAAATATGAACTTTTGATGGCGGTGCTTGAAATGCAAAGAGCACTGTTGGGGGTAAGAAGAAATGATCATTTCATAACCACAAGATGAATAGTCTGTGACACTATTTCAACGTGGAATTACATCCGCAGACAACTCTAATAGTATAATAAAGCCGGCAACGTTAGGCAAAAGATAGTAAAATATTTTAAACAGGCAAATACAAACAATGGAGTTTTCTTTCTCATTTGGCAACTGTATATTGCATTCTTTCAATGAGTTCTGCTCTCTGGCATTTCCAAAACTTGCTTGCTTATCAGTTCTTTTATATATGTTTACAATGTCACATCTATAAATTCCTTGTAAGGAAACATCTCTGGTCAACTGACAGCGACCGATATAAAAAGAGCATTGGCTATTGTTGTTATAAATTTTAACAATATATCTTACGTTAGCATTTATTGTTAAATAAGTATGTCTTTTTTCAAATGAATGCCATTTTGCTAAAGGTGTTCTGAACACAAACGTTTTGTGCTTACTAAGAACAGTGAACAGTTTTGCTCTCAGTGGCTAATAAACGTATTCAAAAACGAAAATTACCTTAAGCTGTCGATATGCATCAAAATGATTTACCTAGACTTTCTTGTTCATCAGATTTTGACAATTGGTCTCTTTACAATCCCACAAAAAAGTAGACGAGTTCTGCCTATAAATTTAAATGAATCTAGCGATCTGCTTTATTCTAAATACTCATTGGCGTGAGAAAACAACAAAGTTCATGAAAGCATTTTTAAAATTTGTCAATCTACGTGTGTATATATATATATATATAGTTAATCTGCAAGTGTTTAGCTTAGTTATTATATTCTGAGATTGGTTTTGTTGACTGATTACATATTATCGATAAAAAGTTTGCTTGATCGAAAATAATCTGCCAAAGTATTCAGAAACCTGTAAACTAGATTCTTTTTAAGAGACACCTCTTGACGGTAAACAACGATGGAAGTAAAAGGATAGAACTAAGAAGACTTCGTTTGTTTCAGCAAGGATCGTCATCAACAGCGTAAGAGCTTTCAAGTTCCTGGAACATTTAAACAATTTACGTTTTTATATCAACTGATGCAATAAGTAGATCTTATAACCCACTGGGTTATTGTGGCAGCATTTGGTAGCAAATAAATTTCCATTAGAAGCTTTTAGAAACAAAAAAATTGAAGATATTTTTTCAAGTGCCCCATGTTAATTTCCAATAATTTTTCTTCACTAGTTTTACTGAAGACTTCAAGACTTCAAACTAGCAAAAAGTATGCTTTATCTTCGAAAACTTCTTTTCCTCGAATTTATGTCCGCTTTCAAGTTGTTTTCAAAACTTACCGCAAAAGCACAACGGTTCTGCAAAGTAGATATTCATTTTTCAAGAATCTTTGACTCTTGACGGTTAATGCAGCAAAAGGGCAATGGAGCCTAACTTACTGTCTTAGCGTACGATTAAGTATAGCCTGCATGCTATAGTTTTGCAATAACAAAGGCAACTGAGATAGAAACTTAAACATCTATGGAAGCTAAGACGTATCAGTTTTGGCTTGTTTTACCTAACGCTCTTCCAGCTTATTGAAAACATTCTCCTAATATCAATATTTAGTCAGAATAGTTTTCCTTAGCAGTTCTCAACTTGCTTGGTCATCAAATTCTGAGAATTGTCCCGTTTGTAATATCGCAAAGAACACAGGAGTTTTGCCTATAAATTCCATGTAAAGAAACTTCTCTGGTCTCCGTAAAAACCTACTGAAGCGGTAAAAGATAGAACTGGAAAAATTCCGTCTGTATTAGGAGCGTAGGTGTTTTGGTCATTGGTGGAGCATTTAAACAGCTTGCTGCTACACTTCAACACTTATAGAAACAAGGAGTATCGATTTTGGATTATTTTACATAACGCTCTTGCAACAAATTCAGAAGTAATTTTATGCGTTTAGTGAAGATTTAATTAGATCAAAGTTAAGGAACATTTTTCTCCTCCTACATGTCCTGCAATTTTGAAGGTCCTGCCGTATTTGAATTGTTTTTACCAAGGATCGAAAACAACAGCATAAACTAAATTTGAAACATTACTGGAACAGAACGACCTTTATCTAGCTATTGTTGTTGTTGCTGTAGGTATGTGCTACCCCGTTTTCACAATACAGTGCAAGCTGCAATTCCTTTCAGTGATGTGAGAGATTTTACTCGATTTTTCTTAGAAATTTATAAAACAACTTACCACCACCGTTGCTTCTTTATGTTTATGATTGCATCAGAAAAATTTCTCTGGCGTTTCTCAAACTTGCTTGCTCATCAGTTCTTTTATGTATTTACAATGTCACAAAAAACCCGCCTATAAATTCCTTATAAGGAAACATTTCTGGTCAACTCACAACGATTGACACAAACATAAAACTGTTGCTTTGGTGACTAACGTAACAAACATATTTTGGAAACCAAAACTTCTTTATGTTTTCGATTGCATCAGACAATTTCTTTGGCGTTTCATAACTTGCTTGCTTATCAGTTCTTTTATGTATTTACATATCACAAAAAACCCGCCTATAAATTCCTTATAAGGAAACATCTCTGGTAAACTCACAACGACTGATACAAAACATATATACAGCTGGAAAAACTCGTATTCATTTTGCAGGCGTAGATAACAGCAGCGCAAGAGCATTGGTCGTTGCTGTAACACTTTTACAAGTTATCCTGTGTCAGGTACTATTGTTGCAGTAAGTATATTTTGTTTGCTACCTATTCAAATATTCTAAAGATGGAAAGACTGAAGGTATTATCTCAAATGCGAAAGTAGATGAATTTTCCAATATTAGTGTCATTTTAATACTTTCTACAATATCTTGTCTTTGATAGTTACTATTGTTCAGTCAGAAAAACAAAACGATTCTGCGAAGTAGATATTCATTTTTCAGGAATCTCAGACTGCGAAAGTTAATGCAAAAAAAGGGCAACGGAGCCAAATATAAACCTAGTCTATCTTTTGTAAGTTAGGCAGTATCATAAACCAGTATGATAATTATGGAAACTAGATGTATCGGTTTTGGCACATTTCACATGACGTTTTTTCATTCTTCGTATACTTATTAGACTTAACTGCGCTCTATCAGTCTAAACGTCCCGCAAATTCTTGTCGCCTACTAAGCAAGTGTATGGGATTTTCTCCGGACATTAGATATTTGTGTGTGTGTATTATCTTTGAATAGACTGTGCGGACGGTGTACAATACGAAGTCAACTTAGACCTTAATAAATGTTCTTATATTATCTTCCTTACCTGCACTGAAAACATCGGAGTGGAACTTTTCTTCTTTTAACAAATACTTAGTGAACTATTGTCTGTCAGTTAATTGACAACAAGGTTTTCCACATATTATGGAGCCATCCTGTTGAGATACTTGTTTGCTTGTTTTTGGCACATTAAAGTTAAGAAATTTTAAAACCCCTTTACGAATTATTTTCATGTTCCGGAAACTTCCCCTAAAGAATACCCTATTAATGCCATATTAACAAGTTGTCTATCGCAAATTAACATTTTAAAGCAGATGTCAAAAATAACTCAATAATTTCATATACCATTTCGTTTATATTAAATTCACACCAGGAGGCTTCTTTTGTATCGCCATGCGGAACAAAGTTTTAAAATTAGTATTGGGGCTGTGAGTCAAAACTAGGTGCAATCGGTTTATCAGCATTAACATAAAAAATCTAAATTAACAACCTTGCGTAAAGTGCTATGAAGCCCGACTTACTTAATTTCGGGCCTTCCTGTGGGGGAGTACTTGGGCCCACTCGGGAAACAGGGGCTTATAAAAGGAGGAGAAGCTATACAGAAGGGCCAAAAGTGATTTCGCATGCGATCTAAAATGGATTTTTTATTGTCGAATTTAGTGCACGTTCTGCCGCATAACACCGAGACAAGTTTACGAGTCTAATTTACTGTCCATAATCACTGTTTAATGTACCTAAAAACCTTTACCTTTGGATGAAGGTTATTGCAAATTGGCTGCCTAAAAGAGGACTTATTAGACGTAATAGATCGTTTGCGGTAATAAAAAAAAGTTTATTTTCTGGGAAGGACAAACTAATCAATAATGTATCCATAATCATTTATAAAGGTTACCAAATTGTTTGGGGCTTTGCTTCCGAGTACCGATACTGGTAAGTTCCGTTTTAATTCATCAGAACTAAAAGAAAACAGCGAATTTCAGAGCCTTGGATTGTTTCCATGGTTTGCACTTCAATAATTTTTTGAGCTTATAGGTCTTAGCTTGATGTGTTCTGTCTAAAAAATTTAACTGTTAACAGGGGCGTACGCAGACTTATAGCAAGCGGAAACAACCAACAATCATTCAAATCAAAGTTAAAATGGTGAAATTGTTTGCTTTCAACAAAAACATAAATACACTCATAAATGGTCAATTCAGTGGTCAATTAAAAAAGGACTTTGAGTACGAAGGTTGTATATAACTTGGCTTTTTGTAGAGCTGTGTAAGTCCTTACTTGATCTGAAAAATATATAATCACTCTGCGAAGTATATTCGCATTCCAGAAAACTCTTTAACTTAATCAAACAAAGGATGTATAGTATTGTCAGTGGTATGGTTTGGAATTAATACCGACCACAAAACTACAACCGGGATATCAGCACATTTGAAACGTATAAGTTTTGACTCCTGTGACATCAGTATTGCAAATATTAAATTCAGAAAAAACCTGCACAATATTGCGTAGTCTCATCTTTAACGCATTTCCTTTCTTCTATACGTTTATCTCAAATGCCCAAAATGATGAAATTTTCCATTTTTAAGATAATTTGCTATCTATAGCGATCTACAATACTATCAAAATGACTGATTACCAATTGTACGACATAAATGTTCTATTTTCCAGCCATAATCATAGGCCATCATAGCCATAGCATAGAATAATACAGGAGTGGATTCAGGCAAATTAGTGAGTAGTTTCCGCGAGGGGTGAACGAGGAGCCCAAGGCCCCAAGCTACTAGGGAGGTCCGGAGGCAATTTGAGAGGGGATTTACCTCAATATCTCAATTGAAATTGGTCAACATTTTTCAATATTTTACTCTACAACTTCATTTAATTAGTGTTCTTAGTTAAGTTCAGAATCGAGTCCCACTCCCTACAGTGTATGGTAAACACTTGCACGGAACTGTTTTAAATGCAATGGCAAACTGTTTTTACTCTTTTGTGTTTTAAATGCAAAAAGGGAAGTTTAGCACATGCTTTTAACGTCGCTCTATTTATACTGTTTTACAATAAACTTGATACATCACTGGCGTAACTATTTTAATAACGCAGCTGCGCAAACACAATTTCCTGTAAAGCGTGCTTTGTTGCGAAAGCAAACAGTTCGGATCCGGTATTTGCATCACTGAAGTATCTACATGTCACATTGTTTTGTTCAAGTCAGGGATGGATTCAGGCAAATGAGTGAGTAGTTTCCTATTTATATTGTTTTGCAATAAACTTGATACATCATTGGCGTAACTATTTTAATAACACAGCTGCGCAAACACAATTTCCTGTAAAGCGTGCTTTGTTGCGAAAGCAAACAGTTCGGTTCCGGCATAGTATCTACATGTCACATTGTTTTGTTCAAGTCATTGAACAAGACTTCGGTGGGACAGTCAGAATGCTAGACAGTGAACTTTTGGCATGATTGAAACTCGAATCGTAAATTATATTTACCATTAGAATCGATTTTGTTCTGTGGTTAAACAATTGAAAAGCTTTGTAGTTGTGGGCATAAATAATAGTTTCTAAAATATTATTTCCTGCGATCTCATTTCCCTGATTGATACCACAGCATATTAAACTGTGCCCGAAATTGCGCTCTTAAACATTGAAACAATCGAAATGCACAACAGAAACCACTGGAGAAGATTCACGTTTAGTCTAGAGTCAAAAATAGACTATAGCGTTAGCCTAAAATTTATTACGATAGATGTGAAGAATTTACTCACCTTTCTAAGCCAAGTTCTTTCACACACACACTTCTTGAATGTCTGTTCTTTTATCATTCTGGAGCTACCTTCTACACTTTAAAACACGCCTTCATTGGTCCATAATTTGTATTCTAACTAGAATCAGTAGAGACTACTATATACCAAACATCTTTCACGTGAGACACAAGTTGGGTCAAGTTGTTTACGTTTGTGAGTGGTTTCCTAAATCTGCGTTGCCAACGGGAAGGCAGTTTAAGTGGTTCCAAATCATCGGAAGTCACCCGACCAATTAGATTACGTTTTGACTAGTTCACTGCGAACAATACAACAAGGCACGGACTTTTCTCGTGAATCACTGGTGAATCAGTTGAATAAACCTGACGGGGGAGGGTAGGGAAGGTAAAAATTGGTTCAAAAAGACAGAAAAGCCCCGCAACTTACGACTATAAAAAGACGAAGCAAATTTGATACGTAAAGTGTTGGGGATGTTTTAAAAAAGCGTCACAAAATTGTGAGTAGTTTCTAGAAACTAGGTGAACTATTCTGGATGCAGCCCTGTTAAATCGGGAAACCTTTCCTGATTTGAAATTGTTTACATGGACTTGTATACATGACTTAATCTTTTCAATTTTTTGATTGTTTACAACAGATAGTCTTTTACATCCGCCATCAAAGAAAACTGCTGAGTTCTGAATGGTTCAGTGCTTATTTGTTTTGGCAATTTTCTATTCCAAATTTGAGTAGAACGAAAGATCTAAGAGCTATACACCGTGTAAGGAAAACCAAGAAGAATGAACAATTGTTTTGGTATAAATGTTGATGGCTGCTGGTTTAAATCAAATTAAAGCGGTGAGCTGCTCGATTTCAAAAAGTTTTTCAAAGTTTACTTTTTTCTGAGACTGACAGACGTTCGTGTTCCAGTTGTTGTGTGATTAACTCTCTCCAAAAGTCATATGTACTGTGGGAAGTCTTTTCATGTCTCAAGGAACTGCCTAACCTAATGGAACAAAAGACCATTAAAACCATTCCTAAAAAATTCCAGTCTTTCTACAAGTATGTTATTTGTGGTAGGGTTTGGCATTGAAAACGACCACAAAGCTACAACAAATTTCAGTATTTTTGCCCAAAGACTGAGGCATTGCAAATTAATTTTGGGCAACTAATTTAGAACATAATAACATAGGGGCCAAATTTATGCCTGAATTGGGACCTAAATTTATCTGTAATTGCCCTCTGATCTGAAATTTCACATTGGCAATTATAAAATTACCATGGCAACGCGTACGCGAGCCCAATATGTCGTGTTTACAAAAAAGTCGTGAAACACCTGAAGTGAAACAATGAAAAAAATGGCTTCACTTTCGAGGTTTTCTGCGACTAACGCAGAAGAAATTGAGTCTCTTAAAAACGCTTCAGTAAATGAAAACACAAACAAGAGCACCTCCAACTGGGTAAAAATTTTCAAGAAGTGGGCAGAAGCTCGAGAACTTGACCAGAAGCTTGAGAATTACGAAGTTGGAGCGCTCGACGAAACGCTAGAGATGTTTTATAGGAAAATTCATTACCTGACGAGGATATTCCACGTTAAATTTCACGAGAAAAATCGTATTGCACGAACCGCGTAGCGGTGAGTGCGATATAAATTTTTCGAGTGAAATTTAATATGGAATACCCGAGTCAGGCAATTAATTTTCCTTGAATCGCATTACAGGAATGAAATTTTGCAAATTCGAGTCGACTTGAATCCTGCTTTTACATTTTGGTACCGCGCGGACGAAAGCCATTGCACTGCATGACGTGACAGGCAACTGGCGAATCAGATTTGAATTCATTCAGAAGTCAAAACATTGCGGCTTGCAACAATTATTGTGCTTGCAGCTCGTCACTTTCATTTGCTATCACGAGGCCACAAGTTTGTCGAAAATTTACACTTTTATTTTTCAAAGTCAATTTGCACAAGGTACATTTCGTGTTTCAAATCTGCCAAGAATATAATGCCATCAGTTCACAAACATCTGAACTACAACAAACTTTAGCGCTGTGAATGATGCAGTTCACGTGGCTTCAAAGTCAAACTAACAAGAAGATGGCAAATGGGTAAACACTGTAAGTATAAAAAGAAACATTCATTAAACTCTATCGTTATAACTTCTAAATAATTTTCTTCTTGAGCAACACTATATTTGCCATTTCCTTAAAGTTTTCTGCCTCGCCAGACTTCTTTGGTTCAATGTTGAAATTATCCGGAGCTGGAGAACAAGGCCGATCGATATCTTCGTAAGCTGTTTCGGTAAGTCTCCGTACTCTTAGCATTTGAAGCCTGTTTTGGTTTGCATTATTTCTTGAAAGAAATGTTTGATTACTGGTAACTCAAGACCCTCTTCTTTAGAAATTTTATTGAT
>JANRMR010205586.1:1359-18535 GCA_025434825.1 Bergia sp. 'catenularis'
TTCTACATGTTTCGACAAAGATCAAGCTTGTAATAATATAAAACTACTCTAAAAGCATAAAGTGGCGATCTAAAATGCCGGCTGGTGAAGATCGCTGCAGGGCAGCAGATAAAAATCTCTTTGAAAGTCTCAACAATGTCTTTAGCCATTCAGTCTTACCGTATTTATATTAAAACTTCTGGCAAAGGTTAATTTACACGGACTGTAGTTCAAGTAACACAAATAGGAAAGAATAACTACATAACTGATCAGATCAAGAAACACGCTAAGGAAATACAGGATCTGAGGCACAGTAAATGCGAGGCATCTTTCAATCACTATAAAAGTTGATTCACGAAAATTGTAGTATCTCTTTTATCAGTATGATTTGTGTTCTAGTTATCGACTCAAGTTAATTGTGGATTTGTGTTGGTTTTATTTACAATTGAATTGAAAAATCAAAGTGACCTGAAAAATATGATTATACACAGTTGTTTCCAAACTATGAGAAAGGTTTACATAATTTTGTATCAAAATGGAACTTTTTTCTCACATAACAAGTGGAGCTCCATGGCTTCCCAAGCAGTTACATATATGAAATAAAAAGCTACATAAACAGGAATGCCTCAGTTTGTGATAACTTGCCAATCAAATACTGAGAGCCCAGTGAATAAAATTGAGATACTTTATTACGTTTTCCGCGGTCCGTAAGATTTTGCCTCTGTCAGAAACATGGTTATTTGAAAATCAATATCAAAGAGCCCCTCTTAAATACCATGTTGACGCATGGCAAATAATTTTCAAAAAACAATGCCTTGGAGTGGTAATATATGCAGCTACAGAAATAGTATTTCGCAGGCATTTAGTTTTCCGGTTTGACTTGACGTCCGCAGAACAAAACTAAATCGTAGCATTGGAAACCGATTTCATATCAAAATAGATTCTCCTCCTGGCTGTTAACCTCACCTTGTTCATAATTGAGAAAGTTTCACAGCATTAATTAAACAAGTTATCCAGTGCTGAGGCCAATGCGCCTCAACTTACCAGGGTGGACTGGTCAAACCGATTTTTCCACCGTGAGGGAGTTAAGCCAGGATATATGTAATGAAGTACAGAATTTGCAACGCTTTGCTCGTGGGTTCAACTTTCAAAAGTTACAAAGTTTATAGTGCACATACAGCTGAGACGGATTATCCATCATTTTAGTTTTTATAGCCTATAAAATACGAAATTATGTACCTGTCTAAGAGTATCTTGTATTCGGTAAAGACAAGAGCAGATTAACTCTAGTATTAACCATGCCGGAGACACCAATTCTGGTTCAGTTAGATGTTTCAGTTTGCCACCGAAATCAATTCTTTCAATCTGTGCTCTCAGTTGAAAACAGCTGTGATAAACTTGGTAGTTGTCAGTAAACTCCTGAATTAGTTAGTCGAAGACGGGAACCTAGAAACTATACGGTAACTTTCATCTGCATCAAACCGACAACTGCGACACTCTTTTTTCGAAATGTGCCCGGATTAAACTGAACATTTCTAGCATTAGTTGAAAATTCACCGCTGCCAACCGAAAGAGAGTTTTATCTCATGTTTAGAATTACTGGTGCAACGACAATACTGACTTGTTATTGAAGTTACACGAAGCCCAAACCCCAAACATAACTTATTTCTTAACTTAACAAATAAATGCAGCACTCTGGGCTAACGGATACGTTCAAAATCACAAGATCAACGTAAACTCGAATGTAATTGTTACAAAACATAAACGCGAAAACGAAATGTGAAGCTTAATTGTTTACTTGGCACATTTAGGTTGCTTCAAAATCCCGGCATTATAATATTAAGTGGGCCGTAAATCCGCAAATAAATCCGTTAACTTCCTTTGTGTGCAAACCTAGTTGAATGTCTCAGATTTTGACCGTCCTGGAAATTGCTCTTTAACCAATATAAATCCAGAAATTCTCGGTGTAAACAACACAACCCCGGTCTTCGTGTCCATAGGATCTGTACTGAAATAAGATAATAGCTTCTTTAATATCTCTAAGAGGCTCGGTAATCCTTTAAATGGTCTGCATGAATAAAATCGGTCATAAACAGAAATTATATTCTTCTAAGGTTTCTAATATTAAAAAAAGCATAATTGAATGTATCATTTATGTCAAGCATTTCTAAAACTGAATCCGTTGGTTAAGAAGACATTCGGCGTAGAAAACAATAATTCAGATACTGTATTTTTGTATTGAACTCTTTAGGGTGTCTAAAACATGTAAAATAAACTCACACATTTAAATCGTTTTTCTAAATGTATACAATATGTTAAAAGTACTGTTATAAATTCATTAAACTACTCTATAAGAGAGCCCCTTTGAACGGACACAGGTATATATAATATAGCATGATACTGATAGCAAGGAGACATATTTGGAATAAATACTCCCAAGGAGAGCCGTAGTTTTTATTTCTATGATTACGCCCATAGCGGGCAAACACTCATATTTGTCAAATATTTACAGGATATCTTTACAGCATATATGAACGCAAATTCCAGCCGGATTTTGGGCGTTATGTTGAAAGCCTATGCGTTTTACCGTCAGGTAATGTACTTTCGTTCAACTCAATATTAAATATTGTTTGCATTTAAATTATGAATGTCCATATTTCGCTTCTCTTTGTAAATTAATTTCACTCTATTTGAAAAGAATGAAAAACATCTTAACTTTAGTCTCACAAGAGAAGAGAACTGAGTGTATCCCGTAATGTCTGTTTCAATAATTTCGCGAATTCTCATAGTAACATGTTTGTGCATGTTTGAAGCAAAGTGAGTAATTTGATTGTTTTTAACTTTACATGTGTCTGTACAGATCAGGTACCACCAGCTGAAACTACGCGAGAAAACCCAAGAATTTAAAATCAGTTAAAGAACGGAATTCAAATAAGCAAAGTAACGAGTGCACAGTTTGCGTATAGGTTAATTGAACAATCAAATAGAACAGATATTAGCCCTATATATATATCTTTTGGAGCAGCACGAAATGAGTCTATTCCTTTGTAAGGTTCCAATCCAATATTCATTTTAACTATAAACAATATTCCTAATGAACAAAACTTGAGCAGAATTCGCTGTGTGTGTCACCAGGAGTCCTTTGGCCATTTTGACAATATAGAGAGGATTCCTGCTCTTAAGTCTGCTTGAATAAGTTGTGATATTCACATATGCCCATACGTAGCATGGGGTCGGGCGAGCACATAGGGTAGTGTAGCGTTGGGCAGCCCAGGCGTATGGTAATAATGCATCTGTGAGCTGCAAAAGTAACTGGGATGACTATATGGAGCAAGTGTAGGCGGATGGGAAAGAGATGGCCTCGTGGGTGCTGTTGCATCCATCCCCGGATTCTGCTTCTTCCATTTGGTGCGACGATTTTGGAACCAGATTTTCACTTGAGTTTCTGTTAGGCTTAAAGACATCGCAAGATTAAGCCTTTCACATACTGATAGATATCTCGTAGTTTTGAACTTGTTTTCAAGAGCGACTAATTGTTCATAAGTAAAAGCAGTTCTCGCTCGCCTGGGCTTGCCTTCTTTCGATCCCTTCTCGCTCGATCGTTTTCGTTTTGACTTTGAAGTCACGCTTTTGTTGTTTTCTTCGGCTTCTGTGCCACACGCATCTTGAAGTGCCATCTCTGAATTGTTTTCTTCTTCTCCTAGTGAAATAATACAGGCTAGTTTTAGCTCAGCTGTGGTTGTTACACAAGCAGTTCGTATGTATCAATATGGATGAAAGGTGAAACTCCAAAGAAACATTTTACCCTCAAACGCTACTGCCACTCAGTGCCTTATACTGCTGCGTTCACTTGACCCTAAACCTTAAGAAGTTTTGCAGCTGTGCTCGCGTCACATTTGCAGAGGGTGAAACGAAATTTTAAGCACACTTTTATAGAGAATTAATTGTTTCTTGGCAAAGGCTTTTTAGGTTAAACGACTGCTAATGTGAATCGATCGGGCCTGTAAGAAAAGGTTAAGCAACATGGAATTGCTTTTCAAGCCGGACAGCTTTCTTAACGATTTTATATCGTGCATTTGCTTGAATCGTTAATCAGATAATTTTTTTTTGGAAGAGATTTACTTTGTGTTTTTCTGAGGAAACACTGTGTGGAAACACTTTCAGTCGTTAGCAGACTCAAAAGCGTGTACCGAGATAGCTTTGGTGGTGGCAATCGACTTATAAAGCGAGCATTTCAAAGAAAATCCAAGTGACTCACCAAGTGATTTGTGTGGTCGGTTATATCGTGTAGCTGACATCCACGGATGCCACACCGTCGTTGGTGAACCAGTCTTCGACTGCAATTCATCGTCATCCTCTTCGCTTTCTGACGGTATTCTTTGTGTATTAAACTTGTGCGGATCCAAAATGTCTTTGACTGAAAACGAAGTCACTGCTTGTCTGGCTTCCTGAAACATTGCTGGGTCATCAATCGAGTGCGGCGAGTCTAGCGCACTGTCTCCTTCATCGCTGCTGCTTCCCATTGCTATATTCTTCTTACACGAGATTAGATAATCGATATTGAAGCGATCACTATTCCGCATATCGCGCAGACCGACGGTCCGTGTGTTTGTGTGTTGTGAGAACTCCACTGTTATCTGTCGGGCTGAACTGTAGTTAAAGACTCCACAGCGCGATTGGGGGCGGATTAAATTTAATGTCCTCAGTAAAGCGGTGCGCGGCACAATAGATGTCATCGCTGTTTCACCGGGAATGTTTTGATTGCTCGGCAGCCACGCATAATTGCCTGCCAAATTAATTGAATAATACGACATGTTCAAGTGGTGATGAGTTCAGATAGCGATTAACACCTAATGTTCACTTCTGAGAGAACTCCATCCAAATAATGGCAGGCGAGATTGACGGGTTCTTATAAAGCACAGGATGTTGAAAAATATAACGGAACACGCTTTGGCCATATGAAAAACCGTTTTAAGGACGCGTTAGAGGAGTGGTCGAAACGAACAAAAGCACCCATTTTAAAGAAGATACGGCGTCACTGGGGTTAAGACTGAGAGATTGTGGTCTTGTGATCCTGCCGACAAAATCTTTGGAGTAAAATTTGCTGCTATGTCTTTATATCCTGATAATAAACTTTGTCAAGTAAACTTTGAGAAATACAAACAAACCAATAATCCACTTAATACAATAGTGTCACTATTATCCCGTGATGCTTTTGTCAATATACAAGAAGGCATTCAATAACGGTTTACTTTTCTCCTCGTTGAACATGGACTCGCTGGGACATTGAGATACAAACATATTTATGAGTTTATCAACACAAATACAAAATACGGAAATCATTCAAATGAGTTTTGTGTAGACATATGAAACAAGCAACTAAAAATATTATAGATGCTGAAACTTTATTTTGACTTTCTTTAACAAACAGGTTAGTGAGATATAAGTGAATTTACATCTACATTTGAAATAATACTCGAAGCAGTAGTTTTAAAACCAACGTCAAACAGAAATACTTCGATTCAAATTCAAGATCACAAAATTCAAAGCCAACCAGCTGTGAGTCTCTAAATTAAATCCAAAGACGGAAAAACGTGTGTGAGATGCACTAGTCGACAGCTGCTCATAAATTTGTGGGGACTGATAATTCACCCAGCCTGATAGCGCAAACTTTCTCTCGCAACTCTGCAGTTACTGATAAACGAGGTTATTAGAGAAAGTAGAAGGATTTTAGTTCACCAGTGTTCCAACACATGACATAGGGTTACAGCATATTTTAAAGCAATGGAGCGAGGAAATGGTTATCGCATGTTAAAGCTATTTGTTCGCCCGCGATCATGCACCGGTAATGCTGCTGATTTGTTGTCCAGCGCGGCAGCGATAAGAACGAAAACGTATAATCATCCCCACAACAATGTTAATAACTGCTGCAATTAAGATCAATCTGCGAAAATCTAGGGCTGATACTATCATGACATCTTGTTGGGAAAGCAGGCTTTACGTTATCCTGTTAGTTTAAGCGATAGATTGTTAATTACAACGTCTTAAGAGAACTCTATTCCGAAACCTTAACACAATACATTTTAATACAATCCAAATATTATTAAGTTTCTAATTAATGCCAGCATTGTGATTTTGAGGTAACAACTCGAGGCACTGAGCAGCTCAGTGATCTATGAAACAGCAGCTAGCCTGGGACGATAACCTGACCTCATTCCATCTAAGAAACACTCGGTTCTTCTGGTGCTCTCTCAAGCAGCTGACACAAGTCACAGTTCGCATTTATGATCGATCCACGACTTTTGATTTCCCATGCGACTTTCCAGCGGCTCGGTGACTTGTATTGTTCAAAACAAGAAAGACTATTGGAAAAGCCTTATTATTCGAAAACAACCACAGGAAATTAAACCATTAACCTCAAAAGATCCGCAAAATAAACGCCGCTGGCCTCCTTAGGGGTAAAAATGTTCCATAGTTAATAAACCATGAAAGTGAATTCTTAATAATTTACTGAGAGCAAAATTTCATCTTAAGGATATGACGCGAGACAGGAAGGGAAACGTGCACCATGTAAAAAGTTTTTCATAAACTGAATTTAATTGTAAATAACCTGTGAAAAAGAACAAAACCCTTGACAAACCTTTCTAAATGGGTATCATAACTGGATTAAAAATATTAAATAAATAAAGCAGCTGAATGCAAGAGTACGTAAGCAAAGCTATTAATTCCAAAAACGACAATACATATCCCATCCGGTAATCAAACTTTAAAAACTTTTTATTAGAACATTAAAAAAAAGCTTTGATAAAGCACACTGAAAAGGAATCGAACGCGCATACAACTATTATTGTAATTTTAATAAAATATTAAGGAATTAACTATTGCAGTTAAAACGGTTATTGGATTCATAAAGGAACTTGTACTTAGTAAGAGCAAATTTAATTTGTGGCTTGGCCACTGATGAATAGAAGGTGTTAATATGAATACATCCACTTTGTCCTAGTCATGCAAAATTGATCGATCGCCTGGCAAACAACTAACTAAACATTCTTGAATTGAAATACGTTTTCCAACAAAGATAGTTTTTTAACAAAGTTCTTACCAATCGTAAAGTTAGAAAATTAAATACTTGCTTGAATCAAAGTACCTGTGTACGAATTTGCTGAACTTCAAAGCACTTTCTCAAGAATTTTATCTGACGGAGAAATTAATTGAGATACAATATACAAAATGGTAGTTTTACAGATTTAGAATTTTGGGGAGATTTTAATTACCTATAATGAACGTTTAGATATTGGAAACAAGAAGATCAGAATCTACTAAAAGTGCTGGGGTGTCTAAAATAGACGATTTTCTCAAAGTGATAAAAACACATTAAATTTTAACGGTCTTTCCGAGAGCGTTTCCGTTTCTCAAGACAATAAACAACCGCTTCCTTGTGTGTAAAAAGGTAAATTGTCACCATGATCTTAAACTCGTTTATAATTCAGAATTGTTGTTATGGGCTCTCACTATTGGGTTTTTCTTCTTCGCTAAGAAGGAGGGTTTCTAGTTTCTTGCCAGTATAAGCGATTGCAATCTGATTAACGAAAAAGTATCATGGAAACAATCAGGTTATCGAAAACAGTAACTCATGAGACCCTGATAATCTTTCCCAGTTCCTTTCATACACAGTAAAACTGCTTTCTATCGAACTGTGAACATTTAATAAAACTTTTGTTTAATCGGGCCAAACTATAGCTTTTGATTCAAGCGATGGATTCTAGATATACGAATACGAATAAAAATCATATTCAATAATAATCTGATGCAGTTGAAGAGAAGTTACATAATTGTTTTTTTTTTTACTTCATGGTGCAACTGCTAAATGTAACAGCGACAGATTTTTGAGGAAACAAACTATGTTCAGATTTGTATAAATATTTTTGAAACACCCCACTTTTGAAATATTGCTATCAAGATAAGTAAACACGAAAGAAAGTTCTGGATTTGTTTGGCAAACATATTTGTAGCTACATTAAGCCCTGTTTTGGCCAAAACAGCCACTTATCAACGTTTTCATCCGTTCTGAGATGTGTTTGGAGGTTGAGGAAACAGTTTAAAATACCTGTTTTTAATGGCCATAAACTGGGCCCCTGAGCAAGGTAAAAGAACCTCTTAAGGAAAGTCTGGCGCCAGCTAAAGCAAATCCGGACCACAAGCACCACAAAAAACGAGTTAATACGATCTTTTTGTCACAAACACTTGAAGTTTTAATTCAAAATTAAATGGATCAAACCACAATTGTAATCACTCGACGTAAAGTAACTGAAAGAAAAAGAATATTTCTAAAGTAGTAATACTAATTCAATTAACAGTAGTTATTTAAGTCTTGGAGCTCTTCCAGTTTTGCACCTGTTTTCCTTTTTACTTGTATGCAATAAAAGTACTTTCAAAATATTAATAAATTAGGACAAGCATTTTGAAATTGCTCAAAGGAAGCACCTTTATTTGAAGTTTCTGTTGAATTAAATTTTACCAATAAAACAATACCCTTTTTAAAAACACATCACGATTTGTTGAGTGACCTTTGTTATTTTTACTAATTAAACGTAAACATTTGATCAATCAAGAGAGC
The DNA here is from genome assembly GCA_025434825.1 of Bergia sp. 'catenularis'. Classification (NCBI taxonomy): domain Eukaryota; kingdom Metazoa; phylum Cnidaria; class Anthozoa; order Zoantharia; family Parazoanthidae; genus Bergia; species Bergia sp. 'catenularis'. The sequence continues at coordinate 9,956 of JANRMR010205586.1, forward strand.
TTTAATGCTCTTTTTCTTCCGATCACTTCGCTAGTAGAAACACGGATATATCAATTTTGTTTGGTCTTTATTAGAATACTTGATTTCAGCCCACTTACGAAAACCTCACGAATGTTTTGGTCTACAGTTTCCCCCTTTTTTGGTTTAATACCTTTCAAACAAAAACTAAAACTAAAACAACTCGTCTCGATCGAATGTTTGTGGGTGTTTCCAGAAATAGGAACAAAAGACTAGCTTATAATGTTGACATAATCATCCTACTTTAAGTACGTCCTGAAAACTCGAGTCTTGTTCAACATTTTTTTTTTGTAGTTCAAAACGCGTACGCTTCATTCAAACATTAAAAAGGTAAGGCAAATCATGTCTAACTGATGTCTAAAATTCCAAATTTGGTCTAAAAAATTGAGAATCAAACGTTATGCCAATCCTGAAAAATTAGAATTGCACTGAACACTCTAAAATTACAATAGACATAATTACTTTTAACACTGGACTGACAGATGCAAAAGAAATAAGAACAGCCGAGGAATATTATGAATTTATTTCAACTAATTCCACAAGTCAATTTGTCGGATATCTTTTAATTTTTTTCTATTTTTAAGCTCCGTTTTTGTTAAAATGGGGAAAATATATGTACAAGTAAGAGTGAACGGTCCTAATAGAATATTTCTCTACCGGCTTCAACAAAATCTAAACATTAATAACAGTTCTGTTCTAGCTACAAATAGGTTTGGAGGCATAATAAAAAGTCTAATCACAATAAACGCCTTTCTGCCTTGTGTTTTTTATAACTTTGTACGTTGAATAGCAACGCAGAACAGTACAGGATCAACAACTTTACACGAAGTTTTGCACGAGTGTGTTTTCAACCTTAACAAGCTCTTAAAATGCCCTCGATCTTTGAATACTTGATAAAAAAAAAATCCCAGAAAATGCTCTACCGTTGACTTTGTATTTCCTGAAATCTTACAATGTCCCTAACTTTTGAACCAGTTGATGAAAATATGACCATTCATTTTACGTGCTGTAACATTAAACTCATCGTGAAATGGTTTAATTGGAGGGAAATACGCACACATGGCACCATATTATATTTCTCTTCAAGAAACGCCCGCAAGAAACGCAAAATTTAATGTTGTTTAAGTTTATAACACTAAAACATTTTGCAGTTGCAACAATACAGATTTTTTTCTCACATTTTATTAATAGCATATAATACTTCAGCTCATAAATATAAAAGTTCACTGTATGATACCAAGACGGCAATATCTCATTGAAGAGAATTTCCGATATCCAACAGTTTGAGGCAAATTAGATTAGATTTTCACTCTTCCAACCAAGATAACACGATATGTTTTTATTTTTTAACCTGATTATCGGACAATAAGATTTGTCATAGCAAATGTACAGCACTACAGCACTACAATGTTTGACGAAAAAGCCGGTTGATTGCTGAAGTCTTGTACAATAAACAGGGGAAGAAATGGCCAAAGACAATACTGTAAAGCACATTCGTTTGAAATATTATGTTCAATTAATCTGTTTAAAATGAAGACATTTCACTCTTAATAACTGTTCAGATATTTAATCAGTTTCGCAGCATGCAATCAACACTGTTGATTCAGCTTTTGGCGGGAAAACAAAGACACGAAACTGGCGGCGCCTAGCGGCTGTTTTTATTCCTAGTTATTACTATACCAGGACATAGTGCGAAGAAATGAAAATAAACTTCATTTTCAGCCGGAATTGGAGACCCGTACGTCTAGTCTATATTGAATAACCTGTCGATTGGTCCATTATAAAACAGTAAATAAGATGTCTTTTTCAATGAAATAAACATTTATCAGCTGTTTTAAAAGCTACGAGTTCCTGCTTTTTCATTACGGCTGGCAAGAATGTCTATCACTTATCTCAATCTATAAATGTGTTTTTCCAAAAACATCAACTGAAACAAACAATTAGCAATGGATCACAAAATAAAGTTCTTGTGTAAAAATGCACTTATCAGTTTCACTGAAACAAAGACCAAGGTTTGACACAAGGATAATAAATAGTCATTTTTATTGGCTAAAAAAGATAACTAGTGTAAACGTATATTTTAAAACAGTAACACAGAATAGTCTAGTCAAGTTAGACGTCTGCCGTAATGATACTACTACTACTACTACTACTACTACTACTAATAATAATAATAATAATAATATATTTATTTTTATTTCAATGTATATAGCATGAAATATTGAAAAAAACAGCAAAAAATAAACATTAAAAAAAAGCTAACTCACCCTTCGATTTTCGTCTTTGCTTAAAATTCTTTCAATTTCAGAGATATTTTTCTAGATAGCAACTAAGTTCTTTTCTTAGTTGTTTAATATCTAGAAAAGTAAAGGTTAGTTGCTATCTAGAAAAATAGAGTTATTTTTTTTCCTTTTCGGGCTTCAAAAGCCGATCCAACAGTACGAGACAGTATGAAATACTATAAAACGTTTCTAAAAATGGTTCAATCTCATTGAAATCCAAGGGGCCAATCCGCCCGTCAACATCAACTACTTAAATAAAAGTAACTATCAACAAATGAACAAATCTCAAATGTCTCGCCCGCTCGATATGGCCTTTTACTTGTGCTTGAGCAGTTGTTTGGCGAAAAACTCTCAGTTAGCCGGTATTGTGACTTTTTCGTCTGTTCTAACAAGGCGGCTTGTGCGGATAAACTGTTACGCCGAGCAAGTCAAACATTTAATTGGAGCGTTTTTAAAGGTGCTCCTGTCTTTTATTGAGTTGCAACAACCGTTAACGGAGTGGATTTAGTAGTCAGTCACAGATTTTCTATAACGAAATGTGATTTTAAAAACAGAGAAATTAGAAGCTCTTGAAATAGCAATTAATGATTGCATGCTCGCTATCGGCAAGTTTCAGAAATCGATTAATACCGGAACTGAGAAAAAACATGTGTTAGAACAGTTAGCGATAGTTTTTAAAAATGAAACTAGACTTGTTGCAGCCAAATGAAGTCAACTTTTAATGGTTCCGTTCAAGAATTAAGAAGTTCCGATTATTCTGCCTCTAGTAAGGGGCTAAGTACTAAAACCCGATTATGAACTGTGCATAATTAGTTCTTAATCATCGGAAGAAGCGGGCAAAAATCAAGTCATTAAAATCGCAAAACCGCATAATTATTATTTTTTTAAAACTACGTTCGGTAACTTTTTTTCCAAATGAACGCAAAATAACCTTTTCAAGTGTTCAGTGCAGTTGGACAACTGACAGATAAATGCAGCCGTTTTTGTAGAGCACTTAGACTTTCAGTTTGTTTTACTATTCGTCTCAGAATTTATAGGAAGAACAGATCAATTTTAAATCAATTAATTAAATGCACAGTTCTCGATATCAAAGAAGACTTGTTTCGAGCAATGAATGAGATTTATCTTTAATTTAACTATTTAAATTGTGTAATACATAAAAAACGATCAGTTTCTCTCAGAGAAAATATTTCTCTTCATCGCAACTTATGTTCACAAACCTAAACGTCCACATCAAATACTTAAGATATTTGCTAAATAAACGAAATCTAAGCCCAAAAGACAGCTAAGAAACAATTAATCAAAATAATTTGACGTCAGAAAAGTGTCAGATCTCTGTTACGCGATACCGGTGTGGACCACATTGCTCAAGCATAATAGTTAACATTGGGAACGCAAGGTCAGCGTTAAAGACATCGGTATCTTTTGATAATCCGATCTACACATGCAGTAATCTGTTTGGCATAAGTAGATATTTCAGACGGTTCAATCTATCAGTTTATTCCGTGTACTACTTCCACTGATATTCTTAGAAATAAACTCTGACAACAGAACACTTTGACTTGACATAACAAACAAAGCATCGTTTCCACAGAAGTAAACAGCGACGAAAAATAACGAATAGTTTGTGCAGAGTTTTGTTAATGAATCTAGGCGTCCACGCTTCATTATCAGCGGATTTTATTATTGTATGAAACTAATCGTTTTAGCATGTTTGGGGTGAAGTATATAGTGAGTAGCAGGGCGCATATACAAGAGAAATCCGATAGCTTACAAATGGACAACACATGCAATTTTCAACTTCAAGGAAAATTGAAGCTGCATGTATGGCGTACTAAAAAAAGATTTCTTTCTGCAGGCAAGGATATTTCGAGGCCTTACTTGTTTTACATAAATAGTTTTATTAATGGTTTGTATATAATACAGAGTTACATACTTAATGACCGATCACAACAAGATTTAAAGAAAAACGCTGAGGAATTACTGTCACCGTATAAACAAGGAGTACTTTTTGCAGCCCGTTTCACGGCGTTTCAAGGCAAAATACATTGAAAAATCACAACCTGAAACACAATTTCACTGTCTTAAACCTTAGTTTTAAGTTAACATTTTTTTCTAAACTAAACACTAGCCTACTCTGCCTTGAAACACGATATTTAAAGAAGAAGTGAATTTTGCATTTACAGAATTTTCTGTTTTCTTTTTTGTTGTTCAGATACTCCAAGTTTAACCGTCTTCTCCCTGTCTAAATGGGTGCTACTCATACTGCTTAAATTTAGACCAACGGGTCACAAGATCTTCTCCACATTCCACTGGTAACAAAAACCCATCCCACATTCACCGTAAATTATATTTTTATAACTTGAATTGCTCTATAAAGGTTTGTGCGGTGGAGCAATACAAGGTGGAGCGGGTGGTGGCTCGAGCTAATAAAGTTTACAAGCATTTGTTGCAAAGATTTTCACATTTTACAAAATCTACGATTACAAAGTTTACGAGCATTTCTTAACTATCATTCATACCAACCTTTTAAAACTAATGTTAACCTTTACCATGATTGTTCGAGTTTAGACAATAGACTAGCGGAAGGTGAAAAACAGCTTCGGACATTGCCATTGATCTAACCCATTGGTCTAAATTTAGATAACATGAGTAATACCTATTTAGACAAGGAGAAGATGGTGTAAGCTCACACACATAACAACACAACGCAGGCACTGGTACATTGTAGGATTCTACTGATATATCGATAAACAGGATTAAGGTGGTTTGTACCTCATTTCCGCAGTCTGTTCACCACATTTAAGGATGTGAAGATGGAAATTCTGGCAACAACACTGCTGTGGTATACTATCAGTTGAGGTTTATAGCTGCTGTTTAAGACTGTAACTTTTGCGGCTGCCTAGTCCATTTTCTTGTTGATATTAGATTCCCACATCCTTTCACTCGCCCTTTCTTTAAATTGCTAACTCTTATCCTAACCGAAAGCCTTACCCTAACAAAAAATAAAGAAGATAACAGTCAACTGATAAACTTTCAACTTGTGACGCTGACACTTCAGTCTTATATGCACTATCACCACTCCAAAAACTCTATCCGCTTAGTGCCGTCCAGTCAATTTTTCACTGTATAAGTATACACCAGACTCCGTATATGTCAAATAAAAGTACCGAGAGTGACTCATCGAAATAGCCGCAAACAACTGTAGCTTATGGAATTCTAATCTACCCGTAGATCTGGTTTTCACGGCAACTCGACAGGATCTTAAGTGCTCCCTGTTTTTATGAGGTAACAGTTTTACTGTTATTAGCACGTAAAAACTAAAAACTATTGATAAATCTTAAAATGCTCTACTGCTAACCTCTTGCTCCATCTTACGCTACTCATAGTAAATAAAAAGGGCATTAGGTTTTCTAAACCTGCTCAATATAATTTTGTTAAGATTAACAAAGTGTGTAAAGGAATTAAAGAAAATCATTAGATCTCAAAATGAGAATACGTTAAGGGTCCAAATCATTACTTTAAAATACAAAACTTCAACTTTCTAAAACCGTGTTTGTCTGAAATGTTTGGTTTTGCACAATCTACTTTTCCTGTGTAATTTTTCACAAATTTTAAAGAGTTGTCGATAAATTTATTTGGAATTGGAAACCTATTCCGGTGCCAGGTGGTGGTTACCATGGCTACACATGTAATTTCTTACGTCACCGAAATTGAACGACTTTTAAAATTGGGTCCAAAGACCTTTTATTCTCCTCTGATTGTCATGAACATAAAGTCAATTATAACGAGCTTTCGTTACAAATTTCGCAAGTTTGTCTGCTAGTGAATTGTTCTTGTATATTTCTTGGGAACACTGCATGTCGAATGCTTCTTGTCTGATTATAGCTCCTTGGAACTCAAGTTCCATCCATTCACTTAATTGCTTCTGATGTAAATGTCCGTATATAGGCTTATAGTAATTGGAGCTTTGCAGCGGTTGAGTTGTGCCGGGTAGGACGATCGTGAACTCATCGTCGGTTTTTAGAAGCTGAATTCCTGCTCTTGCGCACAGTTCGTGCGCATACATACATACATACATACATACATACATACGTACGTACGTACGCACACTTCACTAAACTCTGTGAATTTCTGAATTTGAAACGATACCTCGAAAATGTACCAATTGAAACCAGCTTGTCCCAGGGAGTTGTAGTATATTTCTTGCTACCCGGGCCCACCACCTACTAAACAAAACAAATTTGGGTCTTTGCATGGTTCAATGCTTTGATTGCTTCCCATTCGCACATATTTTTATACAAAATTGATCTCCCTATCTCCTCTCACTCTGACTATAAAAATGTTGGTAACATTCGCTAAAATCTATGCTGTCTTCAACGTTTTAAAGGTGAGCATTACCTTACATGGTTATGTTTATTGTCTGGTATTGTGCATATAGTATGCCGATTCTCGAGTATTATGCATGCACCTATCAATGTTACGCGCATGGTGAAGAAGGGTCGAGTGTGGGGTGGGGTTTTGACATTTAGCACCAAATTTGATCTAAAATTGCAAAGTTAATTTAATCTTGACGAACAGAGTTCCAAGTTATAAAATTGAACTTGTGCAAAAATCATAGAGAAAATTGGCACTATGCTTTAATCATTGACGGTAATTCATTCTGAAGGTGAAGTATAACAATGCATCTGAGTCCTTGATAAACTGAGCAAACCTTGCTATTTCTCTGCGGGACTGAAAACACTGCCGGCAAAACCGTTTCATCGTGTGCCACACGCACAGCTAAAATCAAAGCCCAAAGAAACCTGAGAGTTTCTCCGGATTCGATGTGTGTTAATTCTATACTTGAAAAGCGTGGTGAATGTATCGTGACAATTATTAACATAAGGACCTGAACCATATTTTAATTAGTCAAACGTTTTTCGCTTCTGGCCATAAACAACCCACCTACAACGCACCTTGCGTGCAAATAGATCTGTAACAGTGATATATCTAATCCCCTTGCTCCACAGCTGGGGCCTCAAAGGCATTGCTTACAATTATTAAACATAATTAATCGTTCTTGCCTCACGACAAAAGATATTGTAAATATGCGTATGTGCAAGAAGATTCAAAGTTATGCTTCGCATTCGAGCATAATAACAGATGATTTGTATAGGTAATAGCATGATTTGTAGTGGTATTTGGCATAAATACCACGAGTGATATTTCAAAGTTGTTCTACGAAATGTGGTACAACTTTGAAATATCATGAGTGATATTTATGCCAAATATCACATACAAATCATGCTATTATTTGTTTATACTAATACCTGAGAAATTTCTGTAACAGCATCTCTTTATTTCGTCTCGCGCATTTGAATGGTTTCTAATTTTCTCATGTAGGTATTTCAAAATTACGCTGCAATACCACTGCTCTCGACCAATCAGATTACAGAAATTTCTCAGGTAATGGTATAACAGTATAAATATAAGTTCGTTTCTTCAAAGATTATTAACTATTTTATGCCCAAGTTTATGAAGCGCGTATGACGTTTAAAGGATACCATTAAAGACAACAACCGAAAATAAAATAAACATATGGACGAGTTCGGGTTCAAATAAAAGCTTCCCACCAAAGTTATTCACGTTCTTCTCGGTTTGATAGTTCTAATGTAGACAATAGGAATGGAAATGTGAAAGTCTCGCTAATATGATTCAAATTCATATTTACGTACCAAGCTATTGTCTACAACGCCCTCTCATCTGTGACACAAATAAGAACTGATTCGAATGGGGACATTTACGAGGAAATAAGGTTCATTCCTGGGCGGCGCTTATTAGTATTTTTCTTTTACGTTCAGCGCTTATTCGAAGGCGGCACTTGATCGAGCCGGAAGGCGCTTAATCAAGTGATTATAGTGGTAAGTGATTAAGAGTGACAAATCCGGCCGTAACGTAAACACCACGGTTCACTTTAACTTGGTAAAAGACTGAGGGGACTTCCTGGTTTGGCTCTATATACATACTTACTTACCTACCTTTCTGCCCATTTACCTACCCACCTATTTTCCTAACTACATACGTACATACATACATACATGATGGTGTCAACTTGTTAGACGAGTATGACCACCGCTGACAGAATCATTCTAAAGTTAGTTGTTGTGGGAACGACAGTGGCTTTTGAAACCAGCCAGAGATTTACAATACTTGTTGCATACATATACGTACATATCTACATACATACATACATACATACATACATACATACATACATACATACATACATACATACATA
>JANRMR010205808.1:3341-18508 GCA_025434825.1 Bergia sp. 'catenularis'
AATCAGAAAATTTCAGGCCTTCAATTTCTTCTAAGACGTATTTCGAATTTCCATTGATCATATTTTTGTTGCTAAAATTGTTGAAAGAGCCAATTTTTAGGCCATAACTGGACGGGGACTGCCCAACCACAAAGTTATTTCAACAGGATGACATCAATCCAAGTATGAAACAGACAATACATACAAATATAGAATTATCAGTTCTTTCGTACATTTACCACACAGTGCTGGCTGCCTTGGTTTCCCGGGTTGTGACTTCGGTATCTGGCCGTGTTATCGGTCGGATCTCCGTGCAGCGGCTTATGTCAGCGATTCAGATAAGAACACAAATCAAATCAAAGTTTATTTCAACCACCGTTGAATTACAGATACTTAATATAAGGAGTACGCGCGGTATACAGTATACAATACAAACTTTATAAATAAACAAATAGTTTTTATAAGAAAAGAACAAAATGCTGTAAGGGTTCAGTCAAGGTGGAAGGCAGTCTATAAAGAAAGCTCGAGGCTTATGACTTTCGGCTGCCTTAATTGTGCTTGCTGTCGCCAGTTTCTAAGTGTTATGAATAGGTCACCTAGTTTGAAGAAAAACTCAAACAAGGTAGAAAACCAATGAATACGTAAGATTTAATATGTAGTCTGTATTGTAAAGCAAATATGTAAGAAAAAATAACATGTAATATTCTAGAGAGGGACGGCTCCAGAAAGTAAATGTTTTCTAAATGTGGCTTTAGAAATACTAAGAGATCGAATCTGTTGGATATTCTTTGGGATAGAATTCCACAGCTTAGGGCCTTGATACACCAGTTGAAAGCTTTTTTATATTGGGTCTGCGAAAATGTGGTCTATAGTTGTGTGCATTCCTCGTGGAGTAGGCTACACGCCGCTATTAATTCGGAATATATAGTAGTAAATTCGGTTCTAATAAGAGAACATAAATAAACCAATTGGTAATGCATTGACGTTGTCAATATTCAGAAGTTTGTTGTCCTGAAAAAGAGGGGCAGCACGGGTATCGAATCTAGATTTAGTAATTTATCTTAATGATTCATTTTTTTAAGTATTATTAGCCTTTTGAGGGTTGTGTTGTAAGTAGAACCCCAAGTGACTTTGTCATAGTGTAAATAAGGGTGAAAAGTGAAGCATACGGAGTGGCTGTTAAAAGAAAAAACACTTGATTTCAATATAATGCCAATAGATTGCAAATCACGTTTACCTCTGCCTTCTAACTCAAATTCTCGTCCATAAGAACTCCGCGAGGAACTTTTTTTACGAACAGTTACCTGGTTCGTTTTTTACTTAGTTTTTTATACTTTTACGTATTTTAGTTAATTCGTATTGTTAACCTCTTTGGCAGTTACAGGACTTTGAATTCCTCACAAGCTTATCTTTCGAAGCTTCAACGTTCCTGCAGGATTTTATCAGGGTTAAATTATCAGATAGGGAGAAGCGCAAGTATGGGACGGTAACACAAGGGTGTGGTATACAAAGATGGCTCTCGTATTGCTCTTCATTAAACTGAGACAACCAATTTCCAACAGCAACGCAGGTACCATGTTCACCAGTGATAAAAGTCCATAATCCGGATATGGAAAGATTATGACTTTTACCTTTCCAATGCTTTTCATCTGGATTACGGTATTGCAATGTCAGAAACTTTATCGGATCCACCTGTAGGCCTTTGCCAATTATGCTAGCATTTTTTTGAGCATTTTAGTGACCGCCGAGCATTCGAGCATAATGGTAGCATTATAGTAGAATTTTTTAGAATTTTTTGTCGATTTGTTCAACCTAAGCTAAAATATAGACGGATATTTAAAAATAGCAGCTAAACAAACAACTGAAACTAGAATTAACACAGCAGACGGCAGGTATATGAATTTCCAATTTCCCAAATCCCAAAACTATAACCAACATGTATAATTATTCTAGTATAGTTTTACGTACTGTATATATCGCTTCAAAAATATATCTTTTTAAAAAACTGAAAATGTCCAGCCTCCAGTACTGAATTTTACTTATTTTGCATCAGCTTGAGCTTAAAAAAATAGACTTTGGACGAGCATTTTTTGAGCATTTTAGTGACATTTTCAAAATATCCACTAGCATTTTAATGAGAAAGTCGAGCATTAAGCATTAGCATTCTATTAAGAAAAAAAAGAATAATTGGCAAAGGCCTATCCACCTGCTTTATTTTCCGGGGACGAATTGTTTCAACACGTCTGTTTCAACTCCACGCATTGCGTTAACCCTATTCAGACTACGGGGGGAGGGCCTTCAAAGATTTATAACTTTAAGACTATTCAAAGTAATCGGCCCAAATTTTATAAGTTCTCCTTAAATTTATCGGGGAATCTTGTTATATGGCTAATTTTTGTTTATAGGGTGGGATGTTGCCATGGCAACCACGTTCTATTTTCTTGTTTTTGTAAAATAAGTGCTTTGTCGTCTCATGAAGCTTTGCTACGTTTTACAGCTTGAAATAAATAGATCTTATTATATTAACCACTTCTATACATAGCAAAAAAGTATTCGGATCAATTAGGGTACATTATGATGTCACTATATTGCACAATAGTGTTGTAATATAAAAGCCAAGATGGCGGACTGATGACGTCATAATGACGTCATGATTATTATTTTTGTTTTAAATGTTACTTTTTTGTTCATACAAGTTGTTTTAGTCCGTCTTTATTCAAATATCCGCAGAAACTTTAAAATTGTTGCAATTGACAAATTTTACCACAAGGTCCTCTCCCTTACCCCTCAGTTAGCTAATGACAACTTCAAACCTTATGATTTCTCATTTTTGGTGATTTTGCGTTCACTTTTTTGTAATTACGGTGCATTGATATTGTTTTCAAACGCAAATTTTGAAAGAAACACCGGCGCACAACAAACATAATATTTTGGAGAAACTCGATTTTTTAATGGAATGGCGTCATTATGACGTCATAATAACGCCTTGAGCAGAACATAACTATGTCAAACTAATTCGTTTTTAAAGATCTACCTAGCTGCCAAGTTTCATAGCAAAAGCTTTTATGATTTGGAGTTAAGAAAGGGGGGTGGGGGGTCGCGTTGCGATACACAAGTGCTGCAACTGTGAACCCAAATAAACAAACGCTAAGATATTATTATAAATATTATACTAGACATTTTTAAAAATGACTGTCACACTCTTTTAAAACGCAACGGACCTGCAATATAGGTCAATTTTTGATTTCATGACAGAGGACCTAAATTATGGAATCAACTTAAGTATCTTCAAGAACAAGAAACAACTATTTCAAAAACTTCAAAAAGTCACCAAAGATTAAATGGTCTCTTTCACGGCTTTGCGCATGCTCAGGGATTTATTGATTCAAGCTAAAATATCTTTAAACAGGTACTGTTCAGATACCAATCTAAGTTTTTTCAAGAGGTAAATGCTACGGATGGTTTGTTTTAGGAAGCGATTAAGTTGGATTGTAGTTGTTAATTCTTATGTTTCGGACCGGGACACAATGTTATAAATTGTTTTAAAATGCACAAAAACCTTGGCAGAAGTGATCGATTACTGTCGTTTTAGTGGATTAAGATGTTTTCTTTTGAAAACATTTGGTTAAATAACGTAAAAAACAACTTCTTGGAAAGAGAAAATCCATCAATTTAGGCGCTGAAAGAGTCCCTTTGAAAGATTAATTCATCAGGGCCCCATATCATTCATTTAATTAATTTTTAAACTATTTAATAATTGATCTTAAGATTATTTTATTTTATTTTATTATGAAATCAGCCACAGTTAAGCCTATTACTGTTCAACTAGACTTTCAATTCACATTTATATAGTTTATGAAAAAAAGAAGATGATAAATTGAAAATGAATGGAACTGAATTAAATTTTGTTCTGACTTTCCTTTATTTCTTTATTGAAGCAATGACTGAGGTCAAGACACCGATAACAAATCCTCAGATACCATAACAATAGCCAGCGTAGCGGCTCAAAAGAAGTGTGTGGGGGGGAAGGAAGCAAACTCTCCCCTCGCCGCTCACTTCCTTCTTCACCCTCCCCCTCCCCCTTCCTTGGAGCAACTACGCTGGCTACCATAACAAAGGGGGGAGGAGACCAGTGAGGTTTTTTCCATCGATCTATTCCCAATAAAAGTTCAGTCAGATGGATGGATGCTTAACTGGAGGTGAGGAGTACATATGGGACATTTAACAGCAGCTGGCTGCCCGTTGTGGGGATATTTATTTTAAATATAAGTATATTAAGTTTTTACTTTTAAAAGTGTCACTTATTTGTCTATCAGACGACGGGGAATTTCAACACAATTTTCTTGTTTGAGTTTAAATGTCCTGCTTATGTCAGGCTTCCCTCCCTCGAAGCCGGCTAAAAAATCAATCAATTTGTATCGATTGGAGCATACACGAGACTCGAGGAAAGAGCCTGAGTACAGGATTGACTGTAGAAAAGCAAAATAGACGTAGACGAGATATTAACAAGACCAGCTTAGGGACCAATGATTTAACTTTCACGGGATTAAGGGGGTGAAGGGGTGGGCGGAGATTTTTTTAAAAAAGAAAATAATCGTCGAAGTGTATTCTGACGAAGTAAAATTCATGCAGCATTTCAGACAATATAAAAACAATTCTTGCACCGGCGAGGTCATCTCGTCAAACGGTAAAATAGTGGGACGCATAACCTGATTTACTTCTTTGGTTTGTTAGACATAAAACCCTATACCACGGACGCTGAGTGCAATGGAAGATAAATAAACATCAAAAAATCCCACGTGTTGTTTCGTTGCCTTGGCCAGAATTGCAAAGCAGACCGCGGGAGTCTGGTTTCTATTTTCTTAGGTGCCAACGATCATTTTCCGACTTTTCCCGAAGTAGTTCGAAGTTTTATACAATTTGAATTTTTGAAATGTACAAGTGTTTGTATGTACTCCTCGAAACAGCTCGGTCGTAAAGCTTGCAACCAATTGGTATCATAGATCTGGGAGTTGGGCTCTAGTTTAACCCATGCCCGCGCGGTTAATAATATCGCAGCTATGCAAGGGAACGAAAGAAGCAAAAGGTGAGGTTTTTATATGTTTATCCATCAGTTCATCAAGTAACCTATTCCCGGGGGTCTCCTAACTTTGGAGGGTGGGGCTGCTCGTCGGGAAATTTCAACTGAACCACTAAAAGGTACCACTATGGGTATGCCCCCCCCCCCCCCCCGGAACCGATTACAATCAACACCCATGGCCATACCAAATATTTTGGCACATTTGCATTGATATTAAAACTACAAGCAAAAGAGAATATCTAGTGCAGATATTATAATACTAATTACCTGACCCTGGTGTTGACTCTTCTAGGTTAAATGCCCGACTCTCGGGAAGAGCAGCTTGATCAAATGCCCCACATCTGAACCGCCTCCCTCCCATCGGAGTTAACATTGGAAGGCGTATTAACTGTTTCTGAACAAATTTGACCACTTGTCGAAATTTTCGAACACCTTTTTGAGAATTTTCAACTAACATGTGTACAGGTCAATGAATAAGTTACTTCCTCCCACCCCCCACCCCCAACACACACACACACACATCCGCGTTCATCGATCCCTTTCGAAATCAAATGCATTGTTGTTTCCCTAATCAGTATTAGAAAAGGAGGGAGGCTGGAGTTGAGTGCATTAAGACCACGGGGGTAAAGGCAGCTATATTATTACAGAATATAAATACTGGTGCTATCTGGTTTATATCCGGAGTTAAAATCTTCAAAGACTGAAGCTGTGGTGAGACACTCATATCTAAAGCCAGTTCACTTCCTTCTGGAGGTGTGGCAAACATTGCTGATAGATAAATATATGTCTGTTTGAATTTTTAAAAAGGTTTCTATCAAATGTCGAACAAACTCTGCGTTGTCTTTTTCTCTCACTTCAGACCAGGATAACTCCAGTTTTGTTTGTCGGTTGGCTATACTCAAATTTTCATCTTTTAAAATACTGATCATTAACACCTAAAGTTAAGCTGCGATAATGCCTGGCATTACATGAAGCATGGTATCTTCAAAAAGCCTGCGAAGATGGCAAGGGGTCTGTGTATGTGTCATTATAGTAGGACAGCCGACTTGAAGGACTTTAGATCCGGTGCAGTGACTACTTCGTTGAGCTTTACGTTCCAGGTTCTAAGAGTTATTGGAAAAAGGGGGAACTCATAGTAAGCTGAGACATTAGAGGAGGTTGTGTGCATGAACATAGGGCTGATGCGACTAGTGTGTCAGGAAATGAGACGTTCACAAGGCTGTTATGAATCTTGTAAAATTTGATATCTTAAGAATTGAGCTTACGCCATATATGTTAAGTAATGTCCACTAGTTAGACACTTATAAATAGCTGGACTGTTTATAGGAGCCGTAGTAATTGGGAAAACCTGTTGCGGAATTTTACTGTAATCTATTTGATTTGTATAAATGCTAATGCCGAATAAATCATAAATGAATAAAACTGAAACTGAAATATATTGTGTAGCAAAGAAGCTTTAATATATCAAAATAATTTTGACTTCTGCACGCTCTTCCCCTTAGAATTTTCTAATTCCTCTGTAATTTCGATATTAATGCGGATTCTGGATAGCTTCAACAAGCGCTCGTGGTTTAAGAGATAATTTACAGAACATTATGAAATGATTACGTGCTTACTGAGAGACTTCTCTTGGGTTATGTGTAGATATTTTTAATGTGTACTGGAATACAGATCTCTGTATTGTTTCTGTTTCTCTGCTGCATTCAGTATTGACTTTAGTTTTGAGATGGTCAGTCACTCTATAGTATTAATAGCAAATCTGAATATTTAGTTCTGATCAGTTTAGTTACTCATAATACTTATTCCTTAGACCGCTGACCCAACCAATAATTCTCAGTCGTTATGGGTAGGTTGTGTTGATAAAGGAACTGATGGATAATTGAAAAACACATCACAGCACTGACAGAGTCCCACTGCATAGTACACCACAATTGAACACAACAGACCATGTACACAACACAACACTGACACCACAGCACACCACAACACACCACACCACAACATAACACAACACAACACAACACAGCACAGCACAGCACAGCACAACACAACACAACACAACACAACACAACCGACAGAGAGGGGCTTCATCAACGTGTTCTGTTTGGAAATTTCAAGAAACTAAAAGCTGACATTACCGTAACTAGGCGAGCAACTGTTCGTATCTCAACAAAAAAATAAAACATGAAAGGATTGACATTTTTCTTGTGCTACACGTTTGTGAAGGAAATATACCATGTAACAGTTGTTACCCGCTCAGGAAAGCCAGCTAAGATAAAATCTGAACTACTATAAAATCGTTGAAAAAAAGACAGTTTTGTCTCACTTTCCCGAGTATTTTTAAACCCGTTGTTTTCTTTTGTAAACACTGACATAACAAGGGCCGGTTTTATCGCACCTGTGACAACAAAAACACTCCCATCCGGTTTCAGTGCTTCTACTCAGCAGCAAAGATGTCATTTACAGTCCGCGAGTCGTTTTGATTTTCTTTGCGACATTACAGCCACCACCCGGCACTCTTTTTACAACACACTAAAACCCGTTCGTGAAACTTAACAGCTACTAAATTTCATACCGTAAACGCTTGATCCGTGGCAGTATTAACTCAAAGCAGGCTCAATATTTAGGGGTTATCAGTTAAAGTCACTTCGAGGTGTGCCCGATAAAGAATACAAAGCTCACGTGGTTGCAGGGAAAGGCCTCTTCGTCGTATGGGCTTTTGCGATATAAGAGTACTTAATTACTCATAGCGGTTGTGTCATTTCCTTCCTCCAGCCTTCCAATACGGATGATTGTTTCCGTGAGTGCGGCAATGCATGAGCCTTTTATGTTTACTGAAACCGTAAAAGCTAAAATCTGAACTGTGATCGCGGGATGAGAGGGAAATAAAATAGAAAAGACCAGAATAAAATATTAATGCTGATGCTATTAAATGGGGCGGGAACGTCTGAGTTGGGCGTATGTCTTCGATTTACAGTCAGTCCAAGCACTTTAAATAATCTTAAAGCCGGATTATGTACTTTTATATGGTTGGTCAGTCGACAAATGCTAACCTAAACAAACGATGCTGAAAAATACAGTGTTCGGAGGTGTCTAAAATTAGCTGGTTGTACTGATTATAAAAATCTTAAATATCGAAGAACAGCTGGTGAAGTGTATCGTCCATGCGGGCTCTCGTTTGTCCAGTAGTGTGTGAAATGAGCTGGTGCCCAAATTAAAGTGGAAATCATAAACCAAATCGCAAGGGAATTCGATTTCTCTTTGTTATCACAGTCTTCAACGTCGGCCTCTTTTTAAAATTAAATTTACTTTAAAAATAGACGTATTTTCGCTGTATTGAGATAACCTTTCTTAAACCACTGAACTTGTTGCAAGGCGCCTACTGATGCACGAGGTCATGTTAATTTGGCGGGAAATTTACAGTCACAGTGGGAGCTTTCGCGCGCTTTTGCTTTCGAGCGATGAAACAAAAGAGTGAAGTGGTTTGACAATGAACAGAAGTAACCAATCAGCAACGTCTCTGTGGTGTGTAGTACAAATTTCACGGGACGTGCACGGACAAGTTCGAGGTCCGCTTACACTGACAACTTGGTGCATTGTGATCATCAAAATTACAGCAGCCACGTGTCGAGCTTTTGGTTTCGATGAATTAACGAACACGAAGTGAAAGCTAAATACTGTAACTTTCCTTTATAACCAAAAAATAGTTTGATAGGTTTTGAGGATACAGCCTGAGAAATATTTTCCTGTTTAACGATAAGAAGCTAGTTTCTCCCTACTTTATTCGTTCCCCAGTGTGATCGTGTGCAAGAAACACTTGGGACATGTGGCTTTGCTGGTTCGTCGGGGATTGTAAAGCGATGGGGTAAAGGCGAAAGCAGCGAAAGTCGGGAGAGACTTTAAAGTAAGTAACTATTTGCTAATTTTAAAATGTAAAGTCCGGTTTGTATCAACTTATTAGAAACCGAGACTTGGAACTGGCCGTCACTCAGCGAGGAGGATATTTCGTTGTTGACAGCATGAATGCCGTAATCTTTGAATGAAATTCTTGCTACCGAATCCTTTTTAACGCTGAAGTCCAGCGCCTATTCGTGTCTAATTAGGTTTTGTTTTCGATTTATATAATTTCCGCCAAACATTGCTCGTGCTGCCAGAGTTGTTATGTAGTACAGTTTAAGAAAATAACTTAGATCGTATAATTTTGCCTTCTTTTGCCCGTTTTTGGAAAGGTTTGCTTGCAAATAATTGACCCCCAGTTCGCAGTATCTAGTATGGAAAGATCCTCTTGGCTGTTGTTGTCTATAGATAGAATTCACTGCATTGAGTGTTGTTTAGATACTTCTCTAAATGGTTAATCTAAAATGATAATATTTCTGTAGTTTATGATTAAAGCTTGTGTCATTACATTAACATTTCTAAAGGAACAATGATGAGAAATGTTTAAAACTTCCACAAACTGCGTATTTTAATATGGATGAAGTTTCGTGGACAGGCTGCCTCTCTGAACGAAATTTCTGTTGTAACCCGTTTCGACAGGCCAGAACCGTCTTGCAGAAACTTGAAGAGGAAAGTGTTGTGATTATAACTTAGCATGAGGTGAGGTTACTTTTCTAGTTTATTTCTGTTCCATTTTTTTGTTTATATTATTGCCAAGGGTGCAACTCTCTCTTTCGATTTTGGTGTGATGTCAAAATGTACCCGTTTGTCTGTTTCATCATGTCCGTCGGTTGTCTAAAACAGATCGTCTTAAAGCGTGACTTTGAGTAAACGCCAGGTATGAGTCGAAGCTTGACTAGAGCCAAGATTGGTTCACAGTCCGATTGACGGGATGAACTAGTTTTATTAGTAAGCAGCGAGATACAAAAACTCGACTGAGGGCAACAAAGGTCGCTTTCCCACGCTAAAAGAAAGTCCCTCTCAAATTTCAATCCTCTTTATAGATCGGCACGTTCCCCAAGTTGGCGTTCTTTATCTCATTGGTTCAGATGAGTTGTGAAAGCGAGCGAATGCCCTTTGAGTCGATCAAGTTTCGTTGAGCGTCCTTTTTAGGGTCATGTCATCGAATAATTTTTGGATCAATGATTTCAACCTTCGCGCAATGATTGTTGCAAATTTTTACTGTTCAAAAGACCTCGTGGTTTCTGTTTACCAAGGGTTGTTAATAAAATGCAGATACGTGCACAGTCGAAAATTGTCACTACTTTCGATTGCGGTTTACTTTTGGTGGAATCATTTAACACTGCACACGATATATATATATTTTGAAGTTGGTTTTGTCTTTATTTTCTTCCGAGCTAATATGATCTATTGGCGATGTTTCAATGTGCGGCACCAAATTTATGATTCACCAGTTTCGCTAAAGGGCGTCTTTTGTTTTCGGGATCGAGAAGCAAAAAAGATTCAGAAAATAGTGGATAACATTTTTTTACTGACTTTTTCATTGATTTTTAAAAATGCGCAAATTTATATCGGCAGCCCAGCAAGGTAGTTTCTTATCCGAGACTTCAATCGCAATTTATATTTATTTACTTTACAAGCTCAAACTTGTTCCCAGGACATGCCTGGACTGGCTTTTCATGTGAAAGGTTCTTGATCATTCAAGCTTCATATCACCCTGTGCCCGCAGCCCTTCGGTTTAATCCAGTTTATAGTGTTGTCTGTTTAGATTTTTTGTAGGAACTCTGGTTGAATGAGCAAATATAATACACCATTGTTGCCTGTGTCAAGGCAAAGTTGTTCTCGATGGCCTGTTTTTCAGCTCAAAAGCTATTTTGATGGCCTTGATGACTACATACACGAGGTATTAGATATTAACAACAACGCACATCCATCTTGCGAATTTATGAAGCATCCGAAAAATTTCCAGCCTAAAACTGCTTGCAATATAATTGCAGTATTAACAAGTGTGAACTCTTGAAAGGCACTTTGGCCATTTTTGCTGGCACAGTTTTGGGTTTGGTTGTATTTTGATGGCAAAATTTGTTTCGACAAGGTTTCCGCTAAAAGCAGCGGTACTATTATGTAAAGCGGATATTTTGCTTTTGTAAAAGAAAGATATAATCTTTGGTATTGTTTTTTTTAAATTTCACACCCAACTGGAGAATCTGAATTTTATTAAAAGTGAGTCATATTTCTTCAAAAGAGCAACTTGCAGAAGCCTGTCCCCATGCCAGTGTAGTAGGATGCAAAGCCTTCTCAAATAAAGTCGGTCATTTCCTGTGACTACCACCCACACATTAAAGCATAGTTGGAAATTTTGAAACGGCATATTTTTGGTACATACCTTGCTGCTTAGTTGAGTTAATAGTCCAGAGTTATCATTACACAAGCTGTACTTGAATTTTTTGGACCTCCCAACATGACAAGGTAGGGTAATTTTAAAAGCTATTCATGATCAGAACTACAATTTTGGATCGATTTTCCTGAGATACTAGGGCTTTTTTTCATCTATAAAATATAATAAGATAACATTTAAATGGGTGCTTTATCAAAAGATGGCTGAATCTTTACTCACTCTCTTTGAAGATATTTTACTTAGATTTTCAAGATCAGTGAAGTTTGAACATTTTGAAGCAAATAAAGCCAGAAAGAAAGACAGGTACTTGTACAATGTGACTGAGAAGAAGAAAAGAGAGAAAAGAGAGAGAAAATTTTTTGTGAGAGCAGAGCTTTGTTTACAGCAGTACAAATTTAGCATATTTTATTTAAAAGCAAACTGCAATTTTTCTTGTAAGTACCAGTCTGTCACTTTCTCCAGTATTTAAAAGATGTTCTTTTCAATTTTTATATCTTTTTGTTCTGTGAGCTTATGATATGAATTGTTCTTTAAATTCTATTTGAAAAGTACATAACCTTGGAGATTGTCCATGGAGTGTAGCAAAACTAGTTTGCTTCACTGCTGCATAAAACTAAGTTACTACTAAGGAATATTTTAACTGATACTGTCAGGGTATTAATATAAGGTGGGGGGAGGGGTCCTTAATAAAAGGTCAGGCATCACAGCAGATCATGGCAAAATTTTAAAAACTTGTTACATATTCAAATAAATCTCTTTACCAACCTGTGTCTGCAGCCACTACTCCATTATTAAGGGTTGAATCGTTGTCAACAAGACTACAAGATTTCAATTTGAAAGTGTGAGAAATACAGGTCTGAACATGCAAAGAGCATGATATAATTTTTGATGCTAATTAGATATGTATCAGTAATTAATGTTAGGTCAATGTAAAATTTCTTATATTACGTTGATAATTTCTGTTGCCAATATTATATCCTAAGCAAGCATAGATCTGTGGGTTTTCTTTTTTCAATTGATGTTTTTTTTTTTCTGTTTAGTTAGTATTTCATATTAAAATAATTTCCTGGTCTGTTGATATGCATCACATGGCCACTGTATGTCAATTGCAGTCTTGATATAGTCTTGTAACTTTACTTCCTAAAAACCAAAGGCTTTGAATTCACCGTGGGGCAAAACAGAAAAAATTATGCAATCATTTTCTAGTAGTTCGTTGTCATAAAATATCAGTAGGCTTGTTTGCCTTATAATGTACAAATGTGTGCTTCGTCCAGGAGTAGCACATTTTGAACCTTGCATTGAAAGAAATCCATTAGTTTTTGTAGGTTCATTTGTGGTGCTATCAGTTTTAAAATGTACTTATTATTCAGTAGTCTGCTGAATTGATGTGATTAAACAGACAAATTGAAATAACATTTTTTATGAAGATTAAATATCTTTGAAAAATTTATAGTAAAATTTTTCTGGTATTGAGCATATGATCTGACTCATTGATGCACATATTAATGGTAGAGATGGAAAATTGTAGTGATTTGAAATTTGATGGAATTTTTCCTTTTATTTGCAAGTTTAATACTAGCATTTTTTTCTTTTTGTGACAAATGAAAATTTGTGAACATGACACAACTTGACTATGTTAAATCTCTCTCCTTGCTGGAAATATTTGGATGTTTTCTAAATTTAAGATAATCAGTTGTAGTGCAAAGAAATTGCATATCTTTCAATGTTAAGATATGTATAAAGCTTGATTTAAAGAGTTTTTGCACATAGACATTTGAATAGAAATGTTGGTTTTGGTTATTGCAGAGATGCCTTACTATAATAACAGGCCTTTGCTTGCCCACTTATAATAACCATTAACTAATATGTTTTGAGAAATTGCTCTTATTATAAATGTTTGCCATCTAACAAGTTATCAATATACAGTAGTTGCTGTGATAACAGCACGTTTAATGCTTTACGCAGGTTGTGTATTGGAGAAATAATATTGAGTAATGTTAAGTCAAACTGTATTGTTACACGCATGCTGAACCATTTCAGCATTTTGGCTTGTCTAGTAGTTTATGACAAGTAGTCAAACAAGTTCCTCTGTATGAGGCTGTAAAGGTTACTGCTATTTCATTCAGTTGTTTCCCACTCCTCTTTCGTGGCTGAATGATGGTAACATAAATTTGTCCTTTTTAAAATAGTTGTATAAACTTTTTTCGGTCTCCAATTTAGAAGTTGAGAAATCTTGTTAAATTGCAAAACTTTGATGATGAACTGATATTGTAGCAGACTGGAATAACCAGCAGCAGAACTGATCAGTCTCCTCTTTTTATATGTAGTGAACTTCTCCGTGTTCTAAAGAATCTGGCTGAGTCAGTGAGTGACAACTCTGACGTGGAACAAGGTTTGTCTTTGCCCTGGACTTGCAGGACCCTGGCTAACCCTTCCAATTTAGGGAGTTCATGACATGTTTTTTTTATGAGACAAAAGCACATGTTCATTAAAAAATCATAGTTTTTAACCTTAGCTCCCCAGATCACCAATTCCAGTGGAAGGTGACAAAAATTTCCATTAGCACCTTTTTAATGCTTCCCATGTTCAGATTGTTATTAAAGCTATGTTCATTGATGGGTTTGGTTTAGTTTCAATAGTTTCGAGGGCTCAAAGAGAATACATGTGGCAATCAGATGGCTGTGTTTAATTGCCAATGTGATTTGTTCTAAAATTAGTAATTTATGTTGAATCTCAAATTTATAAAAATGTTGTAACAATTTGAAAATAGTGCCTGAAGTTTTTGATATAAAACACAGCAGACTTGCAGTTCAGAATATGACAAGTTAATTTGTCTGAAGAAGATAAGACTTGGTCAAGGCAGTGGAGGACTCCACCGTAATTATAGGATGTTAAGAATGATGAAATTAATTACCTAAAGGTGACCAGACAGATAGCTTTGGTTTGACAGTGGCAATGAAGAGGAATTCAAATGATTCACTTGAGATTTCTTATATTCTTAGGATGAACCACAAAACAAGTGGTATAGATCTGTTTTGTTTTCAGTCCTGGATTTTGGCAGTTTGCCCTCAGAAAATACCCCAAAACAGGAAATTCTTGAACTGTATTTTTAGTGAATGAACTGTTTCAATTTCCAGTGATTAATAAACACCCTAAACATGTGTGCAGCCAGGAAGATGGCAAAATCTGAATCTCAAGTTAGAGATCTACTATAAACAGATTGTGCTGATTGTTATGAAATGAGATAAATTATTTTAATTGATAGGTTAACTGTCTCAGGTGGAAGGTGATACATACTATTTTTAGTATGGTGTTGTGTTGTTATATATGTGAACTGAATTCTGTGAAGACTTGGGGAAGCACTGTTGTGGAACTGTCAGATTGAACATTATAGTAATAAATTCCCAGTTTAGAACAATTCATCCACAGCATGTGGAGCAGATACAGCCATGTGCACACTTCTGAAGGCGTGTCTTGATATTCAATTTGCCAGTTTTTGTTGGCACAATTCCATTCATTGTGTTGGTTTATATCAGTGAGTGGCATAGTCAGAGCAGGAAAAGTAGCTTTTAATACTTTTTCTTGCCAGTGGTTAAAGCTTGCAGCAGTTTAACAGAGTACTGTTGATTGTAGCCTTACTGGTTCACAACAACTGTGTGGCTTGGATATTTTGGTTTATATGCTCATTCATTGCTGTGCACAGACAGTCAAAAGCACATTCTCAATTGTCATAATAATACTACAGTACAGTCTGGAGGTAACGTAACGTGACTCGCGAGGTCGAGTCAGCGAGGCAGCGAGGAACTCGCGAGG
>JANRMR010205919.1:9292-30090 GCA_025434825.1 Bergia sp. 'catenularis'
AACAGGTGTCCGTATTATAGAAATGTCCGTATTACAGAAGTGTCCGTATTAAACAGGTGTCCGTATTATAGAAATGTCCGTATTACAGAAGTGTCCGTATTAAACAGGTGTCCGTATTATAGAAATGTTCGTATTACAGAAGTGTCTGTATTAAACAGGTGTCCGTATTACAGAAGTGTCCGTATTATAGAAATGTCCGTATTACAGAAATCTCCGTATTACGGAAGTGTCCGTATTATAGAAATGTCCGTATTACAGAAGTGTCTGTATTAAACAGGTGTCCGTATTATAGAAATGTCCGTATTACAGAAGTGTTCGTGTTATACAGGTGTCAGTGTTATAGAGGCGTCACTATTACAGAGGTATATGTGTTATAGCGCGCGAGATCTTTCATATAATAATACTAAAAGTTTATAAGTGGTCTCATTTTATCTAGTTTTGTGGCGCGATTGCCTCAAAATGAGTACCGGCCTTAAATTATTACACCACAAATGAAACTTACTTCAAAAGAAATTGTAAATTCTTGTGAAACTCAGTTGTTGGAAAGCATGATGACGATTGTGAAAGTTCAGGGGAGAAATAAAGAAAAGTTAAAGATCACTGATGATTATTAGGGTTTTTTGGATAGCTTGAAGAAACAGAAATCCAATTACCGACTTTCTACCATGTTAGCTTACAATTAACGTTTTATATGGGCAGCAAAGAGACAGTACACAATTGGGAAATGTGATAAGGAGATAGGTTAAATATGAAATTTGGTCTCTGGGGCTGAGTTGAAGTGTCTGTTGTCCGTGTTAGTGTCCGTATTATAGAGGTATCATTTAAAGTAAATAAGTGAACATCTTGCCGGAACCAAACGAAGCGTCTGTGAGAGAGAGTTGTCCATACAGTATGTCATTATCATGGAGACAAGTGTCTCTGTGTTATAGAAGTAGGTGTCCGTACCGAGAAGTCCGAGTGAACAACAAATT
This sequence comes from Bergia sp. 'catenularis', assembly GCA_025434825.1. Lineage (NCBI taxonomy): Eukaryota > Metazoa > Cnidaria > Anthozoa > Zoantharia > Parazoanthidae > Bergia > Bergia sp. 'catenularis'. The sequence goes on from JANRMR010205919.1 coordinate 10,264, forward strand.
CTTGAAACGAACCAAATCGATCTTTATTTATCTCAATTTTGTAAATTGTTTGTGTGACAACACTTTCCAGGTGGACATTGTTCCGGTATCACGTGATACGCCAGCCCATCTTATGAAGCTTGCTGTCCGCCAACCCCGTATAACCAGGAGACGAGGTGGTCATGTTCTTAGCAGACATCCAGTCAACCGAGACTTTGAAGAGCAACTGTCAAAACAGTTTTACTTCCAACAATCCGAGCGCGGTCCGATTTCTGCTGTTTATCATTCTGGTACAGACGAGCCAGAAATTCTTGGAATCAAGAAAGGTAAGTTGGTGATTACGGTCCTGTTTACATTAGAGATACACGTACAATCGAGATAAAGACACTGAGTTCGTGGCTATTTGAAGTTAGGTTATCGGAACCGTTTACGTACGTTTTGTGTGTGCGAGGTTAGTTGAATTTCACCATATTTCTGCAATACGGTTCACGTCACTTCCGCAAAACTAGCGGAAATGAGCTGAAGACATGTCTTGAACGTCTCTAATCTGAGTGGTGTCATCTAGGGAGAGAGGTAAAAGTAGTCCCCCACGAGGTTAGAACCTAAGGAAATCCATTTGACTTACTAATAAAAAACCTAACAAACGCAAAAGATCACAGTTGGATGTACGTCTTTAGCTCTATTGCCTAATCACACTAACGACCACTTGACCGACTCTAAATTTTTTGTACACAGGGCCTGCGGACAGTTTTGAAAATTGAGGGCGAGGGTGGTGGGGGAGTTGAAAGAGACTCGAGAAGTGTAGGGGACGCGAAAGAAACCAGTACTAAAGACATGGCACGATTTATTTCACAGATTACACAAGAATGATTACAGTTTAGATTTTATTGAAAGCTCTTTAAAAGAATATAAAAAAACAAAAGAAATCGCAAGATGTTTTTGCAGGATTAAACTGTCGGTCAAGATCTATAACAGATCGGTTATTGTTATTTTTTTTCTGCGTCGGGTTCGAATTACAGCTATGGACAATGTTTATTCAAAATTGTAGCGGTAGCCGTTATGAAACAATGCATAGACTTATGAAGTGCAACCTTTATAGCTATTAATCTCATTGATTTTGCATCTTCTCCAATACAAACAAACGAAGGGATAATTGGTGCATTCCAGCTGAACCTGAGAGACTTAACATCGCCTGCATTTAAAGCTTATGAGGAAGACGATTCCGGTGCATACAGAACAAACTACGCTTTGCTGGAAAACAACCAAACTCACCTGCTTCTTAGGCGAACATGGAACAACTGTGACTACACAGAATTCCCCGGGGAACTTCCGGTTCAAGGCGAACAAGCCCATAAAGTGCAGTCAAATTACACCGTGCATGTGAATATCTTAAATGGGAGAGTTCATAAAGTGCGGCGCATAAACAAAGCATTGTTTCATAATCCGAAAGGACACCCAAGAAGTGAAAACTTTAAAGCTTTCCATGTTAACAACCAAGACATTGATATCTCTGCGAGCGGCTACAGTTACCTGACCTTAAAATCATGCTCTAAACTTTATACAAATCACAGAGCTACACGCTCGATTGAAGATCATCACCTCGAAGCAAATAGAATAAAAAAATCACTGATACGGGATCGCCTCATCTTTACGAACCAAGATCAGATCAAATGGAAGGCAACTGGTGGTGAAGACAAGAAAAGTCGAAGTCTCTACGAGTTAATCCGATGTTACTCCGACATATCAATTGCAGAAGACGAGCTTGCCGAATGTGTGAAAGAGCTCCACTATCTGGTAAGCAATGATAAGTCCGTGTTTTCCCAGATTCAAAAATTAATAGAAGAGCGCTCACATCAAAACTCTACTGCTTGGATGGCATTAGTTAACGCAATGAGTGCTGAAGGAAGTCTTGCAGCGCAAGAGATCCTCGCTCGTGCACTACATTACGACACTCCCAGACCACTAAGCGAGGAGGAACGACAGATTGTTCTAGAAGCAGTCTTTTTTCTTGCAAAGGCTCCATTGCACGAATGTATTTTCCGCCAATTAGTTGATTATGTGAAACGTGAATCAAGATATGGAGATGCATCGACAATGGCTATGTGGATTCTGGCAAGCGTCACAAAGCGAGCTCAACTGCAGGGTTTCAACAACTCCCTTGGAGACGCCGTTTTTCGCCTCATTCATGACAGCTATACGAACAAATCGGTTCTGCACCACCCTGGCACGCAAGAGCACGAGTCCTACCTCAGAGACCATATTTGGGGCTTCGGTAACCTTGGCCACATCCGAGGTCTAGATGTCATTCTGGAACATCGAGATCACGATAGCTCTGACATTCGATCAGCAGTCATCTCTGCCATGCGCAAACTTCCCGAACATCATACAAATAAATATTTACTCACTGCTATCTACAATGACGAAGAGAATCACGTCAAGTCGGAAGCTATTAAAGTGTTCATAGAAAGGCATAAAGGATTGACAGAGCCAGTGGTGAAGGCCCTTGAACACGCCATGTGGTCTGCTGAGTCTGGTGACGAGTTAGATTCCGTCATAAATGAGTTCCTAGAGAATCATGGGGAAAATCCTAAATCTCAACATTTGCGAAAAAGGCGAAGGTATCTCATCCGAAAAAAACGTGCATTTATTCCTGCTCTGAAGCCGTTGGATTATTCTCTAGGCCCAAAGAAACAATGGAAGAAGGTTTTTGGGGGCAAATGGGCGGGTGCCGAAGCGCTGGTCAGGTTTGTGAATCAAATTAGGCTTCGCCTGGGGCTTTTCGGTGGTAGTTTTGAGATCAATGTCGACAATCTGGCTTTGCTTCGTGCTCATCTCCTGAAGTGGGGATACGAAATTGTTGACGGAAAAGCCGCATTTAAAGTAGCCGCAAGTTTTAAGAATGACATTCCAAATGACATTATAAAAATTGTTACCAACTTTGTAGATAAGCTATTGAACAACGCCGGAAGTCTGCTCGACGTGTTCATAAACTTTATCAACAAAGCTCGACAAAAAGTTGCCAAGCTTTTTCCGCTTAAGACCAGTGGGCTTACTAAGTTCGTTAACAAAGTCGTTGAATTTATCAAGAACTTATTTAAGCCTGTAAAGTCTGGAAACCTTATTAGCAAAGTAATTCAGTTTGCAAAGAAAGTAATTAGCAAGGTCAAATCTTGGCGAAATATCATTGACCAAGCAAAGACAATTCAAAGTGTTATAGGATCAGAAAGTGTCGTGGGAAAAATCTTAGATAAGGCACTTAACTTCTTTGACAAACTAAAAAAAACCGTAGATAAAGTTATCTCACGACTTCCGCGCGGTCTTTCCAGCAAGTTTAAGATGGCCGACTTGACTAAAAGACTGACAAAGGTGGATCTCGATTCTCAAGACAGGGAAATCGATAACTATTTTAATTCAATTGGAGAGAAAAAACCGGAAGGCTTTTCTCAACAGATGAATTTTCGCCAAGCCTTAAATCTTGTTCGAAATTTGAATGCTTTCCTCAAAACTCTGACAGACACCATTAAATTTGGAAGTACGTTCTCTGAACTTATGCAAGGGTTTAAAAGGCTTGGAAGTCTAAAAATCCCAAAGCCAAAAGTAACGGAGTTAGAAGAAAAATTTCCACGGGATGACGAACATGACAAGGAACTGCCATTTGGCCTCTCATTTGACTGGAAAAAGCGCCTTGATTTGAAAGTGGACCTCAACTCAGCAACGTTTATTGATTTTGTTAGCAAGCTGGAAAGCTTAGGAGGCCTTTTCAGTCAATTTAATGAGCCAAACTTTGATTTGAACGCGTTTTTCGACACAATTGGTCCTGGTGGCGAGAAAGATCTTAAAGTATTGTTTCCGGAACTTTTGAAAGGTGATCGTGTTAGAAGAGGAACACAGGATTGGCCTCCAAAAATTAGAAACTTCTACGTGTTTTTACACAACGTGGAATCTCTTCTACAACAGCACTCTTCTACTATGCTCAACTTTACTGATATTGCTGAATTTTTTGGCAAAATAGGTGACAACCATCAAAAGTATCACTGGGTGTTCAAGCATTTCTGCCGATGGGTTATAGCACTACCTATCAAATCTGCACCCTTTATAAACAAATTCCTCACAAGAATTGAAAATGTCACAATTGTCTTTTTGAAGGAAATAGATGAGAACCTTTTTAACGCTACCTCCGAGGCAGGAAACTTCACAACGCTGATTGAAGAATTCGTTGAAGAGCTTGAGTATAATTTCACGGTTAAGGTGCGAGAATTCGTGTCAAAATCTCTCTCCCCGCTTACAAACAAACTACAAGGTGTAACAAAGTTTACAGACAAGGTCCTGGATTTTGCAAATGGAACCTCTGAAAAAGCTGTAGCTTTATGCAGAAAAGGTGCTAACTTTACCACAAAGATAATTGATGATGTGGAACAGTGGGCTAACAAAGCCATTGATGAGCTTGCTACCTTTATCGGCCCCGTTTCCCAGAAAATTGTGAAGTTTACAGACGGTTTCAAAAAAGTTGTCACAAGTGCAGAGAAATGGTACGTAGACAATATGGATGATCACGTGGGAGATGTCTCCGCAGTAGCGGATATCATCTCTAAAGTTCTCACCCAAGTCAAGAAGGACAACGATTTTACAGAAGGCCTTAAGAAGATACTCGTGTTTATTAAAAATGGTACACAAGAGTTAAAAAAGGTCCCTGAACATGCCGATAAGGCCCGGAAAATCGCAGACATTGTAGCACAGTTCGCTGGCGGTGCGCCTGCGTTGAAAGACAAACTTCGGGACTTCCGCAAAAAGTTTGTAAATGACTGGGAAGTCAAAATACATACCATGTGCTCAAAGTTTAAAGAAAAAGCCCAGGAAAAACTCCAAGAGTTTCGTAATATAAATTTAGCAAAGTTAGTGAACAAATTTTTAACTGACCAGGCCATAAAATTGATAAAAAAAGGCATTCGCAGACTTAACTTTCTCAAAGAGCCATTCTACAAAATAAAAGAAGATTTTAGAAAAATGGCTGTAATTAGTCATGAAATGATAGAATTTTACACCAACCTGAAGCCAATTACAAGCAATTTCTCACCCATTTTGGAATCTTTAGCAAATGCACCAACTTGTCATGATATTAAAACTGTGCTTCGTGGTGTCGGTCCTTGCTGGAGGAATTTCTGGAAATTTTTTGGACGTGTTGCATGGAAACGATTTAAGAACGTTTTGAAAGAACTGTGGGTGCTGATTAGGATGATTCCAAGAATGGTAGGATACTTTGTAACACACGTGTTCCCCGACTGCGTCAAAGGAGGACCTTGTGTACAAAAGGAATTTACCAATCAAGCAAAAACTGTAGGTAAAGCGGTCAAAGAGTTGACTACCAACATACAAAAGTCACAAGAGTTCTCAATAACGAAAGATTCGTGCATCCCTATATTCGACAATTACACGATACTAGAAAAGAGAGTCAAGGATTTGATATCTAAGGTGAAAAGTTTTTCACTGAAGGACGATGTAAAAAAGATTGAAGATCTAGTTGAGAGGTTAAATGGAAAAGAAGTTGAAGATAAACTCAAAGGAGGAAAACGTAAAAAACGAGGATTTAAGGAGGCTAAGACGCGTGCAATGGACAAATACAACAAAGTTATGAAGCTCATTAAAAAAATTCAAACATTGGTGAATACAAACCATAAAGCTTTAAAAAGTGCCTATGATAATGTTTTTGCTAAACATGAAAAAATCTTCAACGAAGTGCGCGGTCAAGTTAAACAGGCCATTACAATTTTCAAAGACACTAAAGACATCATTCCTTCTGTTTATGCCGTACAGGAAGTTGTTATAGGAGCAACAAAGTATGCCGATTTATTGAAAAAGAACATAGATCCCTTAACAACACCAGTCATAAACTTTTTAAACGGAGCAGCAAACATATCGAAGAAAATAAGTCCCGACTTGCACAAGTTTGTCAAAGTTATTCAAAAAATCACAGAGAAAGTCAAACTTTTCATGGAAAAAGTTACCAATTTCCTTAATAAGATCCAAATTCGTCAGCGGGAACTAGACCCAAAGGACCAAGAGCTTGACCTTAACGATTACCCATACTGCTCCGCGGATGTGTGCGTCAGAGTTCTGCGTCGTTCATCTAAGATCTATCTCAAGTACATTTTTACCTTCAAGTACGCCCACCTGGACGATTTAGCATCTCTAACAGACACAGGACGATGGGTGGTTCCTGGTCTGTTCGACAACTATAAAGTAAAGGGAATTTCCCAGTTGTCAAAATCTCTCATGATTCTCTCCATGCACGGTGTTTCTACAAACGAAAACAAGCCCTCACTGTTTGTGATCATGAACATGACCAATGGAGCTGTTGCCAAAATCGTTGAACTAGCCGAGGATGACGCTCCTCTGACAGCTAAACTTGGCGGCGTGGCCGTTGTAGAAACATTCATCTGGACAGGAAACACTGAGGAAGGGAAACTGTATGGATATCTGAAATCTGATATTCTAAGGTCTTTAAACCAAATAAAACCTTCCAATATCACCACAACAAGTGTAGTAAACATAAAGGCTAAAGTAACGTCTCTTTCCTACGACTTGTTGACGAATAGTTTGTGGGTAATCGATAGTAATGACGGTAAAGCATACAGTTTTCGGATGGCTTCAAATGGAGATTTCATTGGTGGGGAAGCAGAACACAAAAGAATAATCACTCTTGGAAAGGATGCACGAGGCATGACCTTGATAAGACAGTTCGGTTTTAAATACGCTTGCGTTTCACGCTGTGCTCTGTCGCCTGGTTTCCAGTGCAGGCTGGAATTTCACAAACTGGGCACGGCAAACGAGGTAGAAATCGGAGAGAAAACACTTCAGAGATCTGTTAGAGTACCTTCTGGATTAGAGTCTGTTCAATCATTCGAAGATGAGCATGTTGTTATTGTATTTTCCAGTGGAACAATATCAGAGAAAGAGAAATACAAGACAACTCTTGGAGACTTTGAAGACCGTTTCTTCAAGCTCAAGCTACCGATACTGCAGACCAACTTTTCTGTTCATGAGAACTGTCTTAGACTGAGAGTGCTTGGAGAGTGGATTTTTAAGCCAATAAGATTGTTTCCAGTTGGAAAACAAAGATGTGGAGCCCTACGTAGACGCAGATCAGCACTTGAAATTTTACACGAAGATGTGTATACAGGAGCATTGGAAGAGGAACACAGGCGAGGGAGAGTAAGGAGAGACTCCGATGGCAACACAGAAGAATCAAAATGTACCTCCCTTAAAGAAGGTCAACTCATGAAACCTAAAGCATACAAGTTCTTTGAAGTTAGGACAACCATATATGTATTCGGGATTCCAGTTAAGCTCTTCGCAGGAGCTGATGGTCATCTCAGGGTTAACTACTATGCGTCTATGTGTCTCAAGGACAAAAAGGTTAAGGCTGGCATAATTCCAGGAGCCTGGGTGTCTGTTTATGCTGGGGCAAGCGTACCTCTTATTGTGGTAGAGGCAGGTGTGACAATAGAAGCAAAAATTTTGGAGACTTACCTTATCCCTACTTTGACTGCAAAGATTGACCGTTGGCCTCTCAGTGCCTGCCTCGAGCTCAAACTACGCATGCGTCCGCTCACAATACGTGTTTATCTATGGTACCGCTTACGAACTTGTATAAAAATCAAGTGCAAAGTTGTAGGGTGCAACGTGAAAATAACTTGGTGTAAGAGAAAGACATTCAAGGAATGGACGTGGGCGATGCAGGAGATTGAGAGGACTCTATTCACCACCTGCCAGGAAGACCGAGATGTCACGCCACCGACTGTTGGTCAGTGTTACGCAAGTCAAGCTGGACCACAGACGTATATTGTCACTTGGGAGGGGTTCAAAGAGGACAAGTCAATAAGTCATTATAAAGTTGCATTTGGAAGAATCCAGGGCTCCAGAGAGCTCTATCATTCCAAAGTCGGCGATGGCTTAAGCCAACAAATCAATGCTCTTGAGATTAAGCATGGCACAGCTGTTTATGTCAGTGTCTGGGCAGTGAATGATGAAGGTCTTAAAAGTCCTGTTGCCGCGTGCGGTGTTTTATACGCAGCCACTCGAGGTCCAACAATATCTTATGTGTATGATGGAAAAGATCAAGGCTTTGATGTTGATTTCCAGGCTGATAGCTTAACTCTGGCCGTTAACTTTGAAATCAATGCTGAACACCAAAAGATTCTCAGAATCCAATGGGGAGTATCTTCACGTCAAACTTGCACTCTGGATGCCAGAGAAGCAGATATAATCTCGCTGAGTGAGATAGGAGACACTACATCAGCAATTGCCACGGGGCTAACTCTTCAGCATGGAAAGAAGTACTATACTCGAGTTGTTGCAACAAATCATGTTGGTCTTGAGACAGTGATGTGTAGTGATGGAATTGTTATCGACACGACTCCACCGATTCCTGGCCAAGTACAAGATGGCAAGGATGCAGTTGATACTGACTTCCTCCCTTCGGTCCGTCGAGTTCGTGCAAAGTTTACAGATTTCCTAGATAATGAGAGTCCAATTGTTCAGTATGAGTGGGCAATTTTAGAGAAGGATACTGGAGAAATAATAAGTCCATACAAAAAGACCCTGCTAGGCCAAAGACTGCTTCTAAGACAACAACTGACTCTCAATATAGGAGTTCCCTACCAAGTAATTGTACGTGCTACAAACGGCGCAGGGCTGCAGTCCACTGGAAAATCGGATGGTTTTATATCGGACATCACGTCTCCGACATGTACATCTGTTATTGACGTCCGGAATAGCTTAGAAACTGAGGATGTAGATTTTGTTAGAGATTTATCTTTTGTACAGGCCAAGTGGCTGTGTAAAGATGACGAGTCTAGAATTGCTTTTCAAGAAGTTGCTGTTGGACAAAGTCCATATGGAACTGACGTTATGCCCTTCACCAATATTAAGGACATTTCAACCCTCATCAAGCACTCCAATGGTTCAGCCTTTGTCGCCTTGACCTTCCGCGAAGGGATTATTCAACCGAAACAGTGGTATCACCTGACTGTCAAAGCAGTAAATAAACTGAATATGAAACGTACAGTTACATCAGATGGAATTCTCATTGACCCCAGTCCCCCGTCTGTGGCACCTCAACGTATTAAAGATGGCCTCAAGAGTTATGATCTGGAATACTCGAATCAACAGTTTCAGTACCAAGCCCATTGGGAGGGAGCTTTTACTGAAGGAGAAAGCACCGTCACCGAGTATCGCGTTGGGTTGGGAACTAGAGGAGGACTCGATGATGTGTATGCAACAGAAAGTGTAGGCCGAGAGACAAGAGTAATTCTGAGTGGGATAATGCTAGAGAGTGGAAGAGTTTATCATGTGAATGTCGTAGGCTGCAACAGTGTTGGACTGTGTTCCAATGGTAGTAGTGACGGAATCCTCATTGACTTCCAGCCTCCCCACATTGGCCAAATTATAAACGGTTTTAAGGGACCGACAGTACTGTATCAAATACTAAACTGGGCAATATGGGCACGATGGGGATGGTGTGAGGTCGATGAGGAGCGCCTCTACGAAAACAAGCAAGCGTCAGAGTATCAGGCTCAACCAAAAGACTACGGAACATGCACAAATGATCAGTTCTTCGACGAGGATTCGGGAATTGAAAGTTTCGGGCTATCAGTTCTATCATTAAAATCGTCCGCTTTACTACGGCCAATAACAACAGCAGGCCGTGTTCGCAGATACGGAAGGCGAGTAAATATGCCCGATGGATTGTATTCAATAGTTGTTGAAGCAAGGGATCGCGCTGGCGTTACTGCTCAAGCATTCAGTGAAACGCTTACGATTGACACCTCACCACCTATAGTCACGCATGTGCAATACGGCCTCGAGGATACAACTCCCCCAAATTACATAAACGAACGCTACGTTCAATTTACAGGTTACTTTGAAGCCGAAGACGACGGCTCAGGGATATCGGGGTACAAAGTCGGAGTAGGGACTTACGAAGGGGCCGACGACGCTTTGAAATTTGCGCACTTCAAGTTTCAACAGCCTGTGTCTTTCTTAAAGATAAACTGGACAAGCAGTGAAGTTGTACAAACTATCAATGGCTATATGTATTACGTCACATTTACGGCTATAAACAGCGCGGGACTTGCCAGCGTAAACTCGTCAACCCCAATATTGTGTGACACTGAGCCACCGAAGAGAGGAATAGTCCTAGATGGATGGCAATACGGGGACGCCGACTATCAAACAATAACCAGCATGTTTCGAGTTCACTGGTATGGATTCAGAGACAATATTCAGATAGCTGACATTTACGTTGGGCTTACCGAAAAGCGTTTGTCTTCCAGCTGTGAGGTTGCATCCCCTCAAAAGCTCTCAGTACCAACAAGCAGCTACACAATTGATGAGCTAGTATTAAAAACCGGCCACACCTACTATGCGTGTATAACAATGATAGATGTAGCCAATAACTCAGCTTACTTCTGGTCAAACGGAGTTACCATTGATACCACTCCTCCTCGTCCTGGGTATGTCTTGGATGGAAAAGTCAGCCCGGGAGTTAACTATCAATCACAAACAACAAGGCTTACTGCAAACTGGAAAAACTTCACAGAAGAGGAAACGCACATTATATATTATAAACTCGGTTTCGGAACAAAACCCGGAGATGATGACATCCAAACATTCATTAAGGTTGGGCCAACAACTTCACATCCGAGTTCAAGGCTGACAGTCAAAGAGCTAACGAATGGTCAGGTTTATTACGCTACAGTAATAGCATACAACGTATTGGGTATACCAAGTGCTAAAGTTACGTCTACTGGTGTAATGGTGGATGGAACGCCACCCGATTTTACGACCCCAGTGCACGATGGTACGAATCCCGCAATTGATTCACAAGTGGTTTCGGGTGACTTTTTATCTGCGTATTGGGTTTGCACAGATCCCGAAAGTTCGATAAAAGAGGTTAAAATCGCTTTTGGCACGGAACCGGGTGAATCAGATGTGATGGGTTTTACTCGGGTCTCAGAAAATATTACTTCATTCACTTTTCAAGTAAACCCAAAGACAGGTGTTCGCTACTTTGCCACAGTCACGTGTGTGAATAAGGCTGGTTTGAAAACAATTACAGCTTCTGATGGCGTTTTTATTGACATTACACCTCCTGTAGTCCTTTACATCAACCACGCACAATTTCAGAAGTCTAATACTAAAACGCAAGTTTCGTGGAGATTTATTGATCGTGAAAGTCCAATTAAAAACTACAAAATCAGTCTTCTAAAGGGACCAAACTTAAAAAATGATCTTGTTGCTGGGCCATTCAATGTCAGTTCTGAAGTCAGAAGATATGTAATCAAATCCGAGGAATCTCTATCCAATGGATTGAAGTACTATGTCCATATTTCTGCTGAAAACTACTTGGGTCTTTCATCTTCAATAACCTCTGATGGCTTCACAGTGGATACTAACCCTCCTGATTGTCAAGCAGTTTGGGATGGAACTGGCTCAAAGGAAAAAGATTTGAGATTCGTGGCTCAAACTAACAGATTGACTGTGTCCTGGAATTGTCATGACAACGAATCCATGATCACTAAATTCGAGTTCAGTGTCAAAGACAGTGTAAGTGGTGAAATCTTAATACCATTTCACACAACAAAACGAAACCTGCTCAACTCTACAGATACTGTTGTTACAGGCAATGGCATACAGACGCCTAAATACCAGAACGGAAGGAAATACGTTGTTGGATTGAGAATAACTGATGCAGTGGAACACACAGCGGTCTACTGGACAAACGGGGTCACTGTTGACAATTCTCCGCCTGAAATAAGAAACATCAAATTCATATATGACCCTATAACAGACTACGTCTATTTTAACTGGAATGTCACTGATAACGAGAGCGGCTTGAAATCGCAAAGCTGGGGGTTAGGGACTTCATCGGGTCTACAAGATGCAATACCACTGTCAAGTATTTCAGTGTCAAATATCGAGTTAAACATCTCAGCTAGCTCTTTGAAACTTGGAAAAACATACTATCTTAGTCTTGTTTCGGAGAATTACGCTGGTTTGTTCTCTACGGCAGCATCAAGAGGCTTTCTCATTGATCGCACACCACCTGTCACTGGTATCGTTTCCTCCCATCTTGTTCTTCCGAACTTGTACAACCGGGACTTAGACTACATAAGCAATGTTTCCATTGTTCTGGCTTGGAGCGGATTCAAAGATCTGGAAAGCGGAATCCAAGATTTTAGCTGGGCAATTGGAATATCTAAAACAGTTTTAGCAAGAATGCCTAACAATAAATATACAAGTGTCTCGGAATCGAGCAGTTCCAGTGGAACTGTTCTGAAGAACATAACAATGCTATCCAATATTACTTACTACGTGTGTATACGTGTGCGGAACGGTGCTGGACTGGAGGCGACGGGATGCTCTGAAGGTATGACGCTGGTTTTAGGAAAATTTACAGCAGGAATCGTTAGTGATGGTCCCCGAACTTATAAGGAAGACATTGACTACCAGTTGGATGATAGGGCATTGTGGGCACACTGGGACGGTTTCAAAGATCCGGTGTATGGAATCGCTAAATATGATTGGTGCTATACAGCTGTTCCTTTGAACATTTCGGTAAAGGAGGAAGAATGTGACACAGATTATATGCCGGTCAGCCTCCTGAAAACATCAACTCACAAATTCCACAATGTCTCTTTAACGCACGGTCTGAAATATGTGACCACAGTACGTGCGCAAAACACTCGAGGAGAAACAATTTCTACAACGTCTGACGGTTTTATTGTTGATAGAACTCCTCCCGTGAAGAACAATCTTTTAATCGGTCCATCTAAAGGAAAACAGACACTCTATATTACATCAGCATCCCCTCCAACGATAACATGGCATTTGTATGATACAGAGAGTGGGATATCCTATTATAGTATCGGAGTAGGAACATCGGCATTCAAAGATGACATTGTAACTTACATTTCTGTTGACAAACTAATAGAGTCATTTGATCTTGATAATCTCAACATTACCCTCACTCAAGGCTTTTTGTTCTTTGTAACCGTCAAGGCCGTCAACAACTTAGGACTTGAATCTAGCGTTACGTCACAGCAGGTTGTGGTCGACTGGACCCCACCCGTTGTTGGTAATGTGGTAGATGGCAACAAGACGATGGTTTTAGCCGGAGAATACGTTTGGCCAGTGGATGTTGATTACCAGTTTCAGACAGGGATCCTTTCGTCACATTGGTCTGGCTTCTATGACCCTGAGAGTGATGTTAAAGAGTATCATTGGTGTCTAGGAACTGCAGGAGGTTAGGAATACATTTTGTTCAGATATAGTCTCTTTCCCAGTGTCTTTTCAGCGATGATAGAAAAAAAAATAGGCTCAGGTTTTAATAATAACAATAAAACAATAATAATAGTATCTATTATATTATTACCTAATTTATTAACCACCATTCCTATCGTGGTTCAATAGCGCTTTATAGATAAATGTGCCAATAAATAATAATGATAAATAATGCCAAATGAGAGATGAAACGATCTACGTACCAGAGTAAAAATACAGACACTTGATTATTTCAAAAGGTTTAGGGATCTTTAATTTTGGCAGTAAATTAAGGGGAGCTTGTTATCATGTCAGGGAGACGGTTCCAAAGTTCGGGACTGGAAAAAAGTAACGCCCGTACAAACTCGCAAATTAGGTTTTGTTTTTATTAGACGAGCAAAGATTTCTGGTGGGCTTTTAAATTTGCAGAAAATTTCTAATTTACTAAGTTTTGAAGAGACAGAAGCTAGTTTTTCAACACAGGCGTCAACAGTACTCCCAGTTCGTGTTTAATGCATCTCCAGGTAGCTGTGACGTATCAAACATGACCACCTGTGAACTCAAAACAAGTTTACAGCACCAGATACCGCTCGAGGAAGGGGTAACATATTACGTCACAGTCAAAGCAACCAATGGTGCGGGGCTAACGTCCGTGGCTTACTCAGATGGAGTTACCGTGGATACCAGTCCACCCCGTGTAGGCCGAGTTATTCATGGTACACCAGTAGATGATGATGAAAGAGTTGACTCAGTTGATCTAATACATTACACCAAAGGCAACGAGAGTACTTATTATCAGGTATCTCAAAATGACAGTAGCATATATAACAACGTATAGGTGAACTTCTGATGACGTCATGCTTTATAGTTTGACTCATCATCATAATATAGCATAATTCAAAACTAAATCTTTAAACGAAATAAATGTATAATTCTTTACTATTAGATACTCGCTGAAACTTTTAACTTGATATGTCATGTAACTTTTGCAAAATTAGTGTTTAAAATTTCCGAATATATAGAGATTTCTAGTTTCCTATAGCCATTCATTTATATACGTTTCAACATTTTTAAAGTTATATTACTCCAAAAGTATTCGACAAACTAACTTTTCCATGTTGTTCTTGATTTATAAAAACGTTTGTTTGAAAATTAGTTAATGCTGTATTATACTAAGGAAGCCAAATGTAAGCAATGATATCATGTTATTATGTATAATTTATGGCCAAACTAAGGAAACGACTTTTAGTGGTTCAGGAGGTGGGCTGTCTCCCCTCCCACTGCCTCCCTCACCCAATCCCTCTCCTTATTCGGCAAACTTTGCTAGGAGAAATTTGGGAGTTAAGGTGCATATAATTCATATTTTATTGCAAATTGAGTAATACAGAGCATGCAGAAGCAGGCAGTATCACTCTTGCCTTATTTTGCTTCTTTGTTTGCGAAATATTTAGCAAAACATATTGACCCCCACCCCCATAAAGACCCCCATAAAGACGGGTCCCTTATTGACAATAATGCCAGTTTTTGTGCGTATTGGCATTGTGGGATGTTGCTTTTTTTGTTTTGTTTATTGTTGGACGTGACACTCCATGGTTTTACTTCTTGACACCGCTAGGTGCTATAACTATCAACTCTAGAGTGTGTTATCCTCCTTGATTTTGCAGGAAGTTGTGATTACTGTTAAGAGGCCAATGAAAACAGAATTCATGGTTCTCGTCACCACCGCACGATAAATTTCGTTACTCATTACTTCTAAAGGATATGCATGACAAAACTCAGATTGATCACATTTACTGATCAAGACTTTGTTTCAACGTGCATCAAATACAACTTCATGAAATACCAGTACTATTAATCGAACGTCTGTGATGAATATATTAAAAAGTAGATTCACTCATGTTCATGTGTGTGCGATGTTAGCTCAGTTGATAAGATCTCAGACTGCTAACTTGAAGGTTCCGGGTTCGATTCCCGGCTTGGCCATGGGGTTGAATATTTAGGTGACCTTTCGCCACACCGTCCTTGGACAGGGACGTTAAGCCGTTGGTCCCCCAGATGGATGAAGAGCCACTCTGTGGAAACGCCGTCTGGGTAACGCCATTATTATTATTATTATTATGTTCACAACAGTAACATATCTTTATAATTTATTCAGAACCTTTAAACAAATAACACTTAATTTTCTTAATTATTTTATTTACAGTATTTTACTCTTTATTAAGTGTTTGTGTGGGAATTTTTGGAAAACTTGTGTGGGAAACTTGGCAGGTTCTCTTAGTGTCTACTACTTTCTACTGCACCCTGATGAAGCATCTAGTAGAATTTTAACTTGTGAAGAAAATGAATAAATAACGAAAATGAAAAAATCGTTCACTGGTTTTCTTAAATTGGCTGACGAGATTCATAAGACAATTGTGATTGGCTTGGGATTGGTGGGATATTATGCTATTTAACACTGTAGTAAAATTTGCATGAAGTAAGTACTTTTTGATTTTATTTTGATTTTTAAAAGCATCGATACTTCATTTCTCTCATCTTCCACAGGCGGAATCTGAGCGAATTATGTTCCACTGGAGTTACATATCAGACGATGAAAGCGGTGTAACAGAAACGTCATGGTGTGCGGGCTCATTAGCGAAGTCATGTGACCTGGTAAACTGGTTACCTTTCCAGACGCGACAACGATTTGTGTCTCACAAGTTCCCAAGCCCTCTCGGCTCCGGCAGCATTATCTACGTCACAATTCGAGCCAAGAATGGTGCTAATCAGATTACGTTTGGGACATCAGATCCTTTAGTTATTGATGTAACGCCACCCAATGTCGGTAAAGTGCTGGTCGGAGAGGTGTCACGGGTAAAGCACTTCAGTGAAGATGAACCCGTGACAGTTACCTGGAACGGTATACACGATAAAGAAAGTAACATCTCTCATTATGAATGGAAATTGTGCCAGGCAAACTCTATGTCCAACTGCCTTATGCAATATGTATCTGTTGGCATTAGAACCTCACTAAATAAGTCAGAACTTGGTTTAAAACCTGGGGTGTTCTACGTTATTGCAATCGGAGCGGTAAACAAGGTGGGTCTCCATATAGACATTATTTCAAATGTGTTTGTAATGGATAATTCTATTCCAATTCCAAGAAAAATCCATCTAAGTAGCGGCTCCCAGTTTCAAAGGTCAACAGAAGAGATTTTGGCCAAATGGGCGCCGTTCTTGGACCCCGAGAGCGGAGTAGAGGAGTATTACGTTTGCGTGGGCACAAAACCAGAGTTATGTGACGTGAAAGATTTCAAAAGATTTGGAAAAGTTTTGCAGGCACAAATTACCGAGCTGAAGTTAAACCACACAAGCAGTTACTATGTAACTGTGAAAGCCATCAACGGCGCTGGTTATTTTGTGCTATCATCTTCAAACAGAGTGACAATTGATGCCACGCCGCCCGTGAGGGGTGGTGTTAGGGACGGAGAATCGTCAGTGGATATAGACGTTCAGTGGGATGATTCTTTGATTGCAGCGAACTGGGACGAGTTCACAGACCCTGAGTCTGAGGTCACTGACTACATATGGTGTGCTGGCACCAAACAAGGTGTTTGTGATGTCGTAGCTCAGACGGATGTCGGAACCAGCACTCAAGGGAAGAAGGCTCTCTCGCCTTTGTTACCATCTGGTTTGACTGTGTACATTACAGTGGTAGCGGTGAACGGCGCTGGTTCCCAAGCCGAAGTGTATTCTGACGGGTTGACCATTGACACAACTCTACCAGTAGTCACAACGGTATGTCAAACATTAGCACAATCAAAAGCTAATACTAAGTGGGCCGACATTTTGTCCTTTGTGGAGGAGGGAGGGGGATTTTGAAAATACACGTCCTGCAAGCGAACACGAGAAGGAAAAATACAAGTACAGATAGGTTAAGACTTTAAACCTGGTTTTCACATGTCGTAAAAACTCCAGACGATCGACTATTTCGCTGTTTCCCGAATTTCCGATTGACTGCGATGTTCCTAACATATGAAAACCAGGGGACACGTCGGTTTTGAAAAGTCAAGTTTTTTTGGAATTTCTGTACTGATACAGTATCACACATCGTTTTAACCAAGTTTTCCTGCACTCTTTGTTGCTATTCCCGCTCAAGTGGAGCAAACGTAAGGGAATTAATTGCGCTTCTGAACTTCAACTTAAAAGAAAGTAGGACATTTTTGGGTAACTCCAAACCCCTAGAAACTGACAAAAGCCTTGCACACATTTGCTAAAGGATCATAAATGGTTTAGTGGCAGTAAAAACGGGAGCGTGTGAGTAAATACTATGATGGTCATGATGATAATCGTGATGATGATTTGGAGAAAAACCAGTCACTTTTCAAAAGTAAAGCAAACTTAAGTTATCTACCACCTAACATTACTTAGTAACTAATATTTAAATTGTTTCTTTCGATAGGTTTTAGACTTAAATGAAAACACAAGTTCATCAGATGTAGACTACTTGTCGGACAAATCATCGTTATGTGCCTCGTGGGACCCTCCAACGGACAAGGAGAGCGGGGTAGTGAAATACGAAGTGGCCGTATGCACTGTTTTCGACCCCAACAACTGCATTCAAGATTTCACAGAAATTCGAAACATCTCTTTAATTTGTATTTCAAACGTGGACTTGCAAGAAGGAGTGAAATATGTTACCAAGGTAAGGACATAGTCAGGATGGCCGAGTGGTAGCGCTTGTGCCTCCCACGTTCAATCCTGGGCTTGTACGTGGGCTGAGATTTGTCGATCTTAATCTGACTCCGAGGGTTTTTCCCCGGGTACTCCGGTTTTCCTCCCTCAGCAAAAATCGGCTCCCAGCTAATTCCATGTGGTTGTGGTGCTGTGCTCCGAGGTCATACGTGGGCCGTATAACGACTGCCATTGTGAATGTGTCTGTTCCTCTGTATGTGTGTGATGAGTGTGCCTTTATATGCTTTCGGTCCAAGCTGCATCCTCGTAATTCAGTATCTGACTGCAAGAAAGGGCGATTAGCAAGCCAGATTATCAATATTATTATTATTGGACTCTGCCAACTCCTTTTTCGAGTCAAGTGACTTATAGACCGGCGCTTATCACCAGTTTCCGTAGTGTTTATCGGATGAGAGTATGTGACTCTCCTTGGGCCAGACTCTAAACCATCGTAGGTCAGCTCCTAGCAGAAGATAGTACTCTTTCAAACAGCTTAGGTGGTTTTTACATGATGCTGGCATGAGTTTCATTTCGGTAGGACAGACAGATTTAAATCCACGTTTACATAGAAGTTTTCACTCTGGAATGAAAGTGGATTGTAAATACCAGTCAGCTGATGGCAGCCCAACCAATCCACTTCCCTAACTCCGTACCGGAATGAGCTTGTACCTCCTTTACATGATCCTTGTGTAACGTGCGGCCAGATTTCATTCCGGAACGAACATTTCGATCCGGTACATCTACCGGGATGAACTGATATTAGAATGAGATTTTGGAAGGCATCATGTAAACGAAAATAGAGACTCAGTATGGAACTGGGATGAAGTCGTACCGGAATGAAACTCGATCCGTTATCATGTTAACACTGCCTTAGTCAACTTGAACAGATCGACTAAAGTACCTTGCTCAAGGACACAACAGAGTGATGAGTTCGGGGTTTGAACTTCACGATCTTTAGGTTAAGAGTCAGACACGCTAACCACTCGACCACTTTCCGCCGAACTATGAGAGCTCAGAAAACCCTAAGAAACAGAAAATGATAATGTTAGTATGAATGTTACTAAAAATGAATGCATATAAACACCTTTTAAGAAGCAAATTTTTACGAACAATGAGGTACAAAACCCAAAATTTCAAAGCAGTTAAAAACAAGCTCAGGCTGGGGCTCTGGAACCAAAAAAAAAATTCTCGATTAAATATTGAAATTCGATATTTGATCGTCAAAAACACACACACAAAGTTACATACATGTAGTTTTCTTAACTCGCATACGCGAGATTTTTACTGTGTGTAGTTGTCCGTAACTTTAAGTTGTTAATTCATGTTTGAAGAATAAGGAATTTTAACCTTTGTTCCCTCATATACAGGTCAGAGCAACCAACGGTGTTGGTTTGTCTAGCGTCTCCTCATCCGACGGCTTCGTTCTAGACTCGTCTCCGCCAATCATTGGCGAGATTTCTCACAAACATCCGCCAGTGAAGAGAGACAATGAAGTTCAGTACTTTACACAGTCGAAAATAGCAGTAACGTGGACAAAATTTCTGGACAGAGAAAGTGGTATCACAGAGTACTTAGTCTGTGTTGGGACCGCTCCGGGTAGTTGTGACACAATGTCGTTCACATCAGTTGGTAGAGCCACAAACTACAGCACAGAAAGCCTAGCTCTACGCCACAAGAGTACGTACTATATATCAGTAATGGCTGTAAATGAAGCTGCGCTTCGTAGTGAGTTGGCCTCATCAAGTGGAGTACTAGTTGACAAAACAGGTAAAAACATTTGTTACTGAATGATGAGGGTGGTGGTGGTGGGCACGG
>JANRMR010206031.1:0-13724 GCA_025434825.1 Bergia sp. 'catenularis'
CGAGGAAAGGTCTTCTTTTTCTTATAATTATGTATATATATATATATGTAAATTGGTACTGAAATAAATGCCAAAAGTTTTCAGAGTTTACATTGTTTTGTTCTGAGAGGACTCAAATGGAAATAAGTTGTTAACTTTATCTTTCTATATCCTGTGTCATTATCACTATCATTGATATAGATTACAAAAGGTAGTTTAATTGAAGACGTCATCGCTTTGAGTTTCCGTATTTGAAAAGTAAACAACAAGCTTTTAAAATTTCGCTTCACAGCTCAATGAAGCGTTCATTATGAGGCGAGTTTTCAAAATCAGTTCACTAAAATTACTGATAAGGCTAATACTTTACGGTTTGGAGATTAAAATCTCAAATATTCGATTCATATTTTTCGCCGAATCTCTCTCTACAGTGAACAATAGCACGTTGGGCTTTGAACTCCCAAATGTTACTTGCCATATACAAAGACTGCTCATTTTGATTATCAACCCCATAAAACAGGGGTCAACTGCAACTTCTACCCTTGTTAGCAGTCGGTTAAATTATTTTTACTTCATTTCCCCGTTAACTGAAATAGTAGTAAGTCGTAATATTCACATAACATATTACATTGCTGAAGTATCTATCTTTTTGGAAAACATATAGGTACTTGTAGGGTAAATTACAATATATTATACCATTACCTGAGAAATTTCTGCAGTCTGATTGGTCCAGAGCAGTGATTTCGAAATACCTACATGTGAAAATTACAAACCCATTCAAATGCGCGAGACGAAGTAAACAGATGCTGTTGCAGAAATTTCTCAGGTATTAGTATAAACAAATAATAGCATGATTTGTACGTGGTATTTGGCATAAATATCACTCGTGATATTTCAAAATTGTTCCAAATTTCACGAGCCGTTAGGCGTAGAACGACTTTGAAATATCACTCGTGGTATTTATGCCAAATACCACCACAAATCATGCTATTACTTACACTAATGATGCAGATCAGTTTGCGCTAATCAGTTGTAAAACTATATGCGAAACTAGTTTGCAAACCCTGCTTCGCTCACCTGGAAGCAACTGAAAATCTATATTTTGAAAGAATGAATTTTAGTTCATAGCTTTCTGTCACTATTATTACTGTCAGGGTATTGGTATTATCTTCAAACTGAAAATTTGTTTGCCTTCTGAGATGTTCAAAAAGTT
This sequence comes from Bergia sp. 'catenularis', assembly GCA_025434825.1. Classification (NCBI taxonomy): domain Eukaryota; kingdom Metazoa; phylum Cnidaria; class Anthozoa; order Zoantharia; family Parazoanthidae; genus Bergia; species Bergia sp. 'catenularis'. The sequence goes on from JANRMR010206031.1 coordinate 1,190, forward strand.
CAGTTCTTAAGTCTATATATTTCGTGCATTTGGGCGTGAAATAAAGGACTAGGTCTTCCAAATACATGTATGAACTGCTAAGTACTCCAGAATGAGCCACTCCTAACAAGGATATATAGCTGACAAACAATTATCAAATACCAAATGAAAAATCAAAAGACGTCTGAATCAAATTTTCCAAAATGCTAAACAGCAACAAGCGAATGCTCTTTTGTCTTCAGTGACTTCCAACTTTGGAATGCTCCCAAAGTCGCTTCAATAAAACTTTAATAAATGCACGAAGAAGCCGTGTCAAAACTAGTTTTCAAATATTTTATTACTCATTCGGTCTGTAACTTGTTTATAGAAGTCACATTCTTCGTTTACTATTTAAGGATGTGCAAACTTTAATTTCAGTACTAAGTTTTCACGTGCTTAATTCTTCCATTTCTTGGATATTTAAATAATCACTTTACCAAACACAAGGAAAACCCTTTGGGCGAGGAGATTGAGAGAAATATCTTTTGATTACTGATCAGTGTATACAACTAGAAAGCAAAATTAATGGTCATTTCCAAAGAAAAAATATCTCTGAATTATTTCAGTGTCAATTTTAGAGCACACAATAGGCACCTCAACGAAAATAAATTTCCCTAACCGTGGATATGTTTGCAATCAGTGCAGTATTAAGGAGCAGTTATGCATATAAAAGCTTATTCCTTCGCCGCAAAGATGGCAAGAAATAGAATATAAAAACAGAAAGAATTGAAAAGGTACGGGTTTATTCAGGTATAAGAAGTTAAAACTCTAAGATTAATAAAGAACCGAATTTTACTGGTCCAGGGTGGTCAGTGTGGACTAATCCACACTGGAGAGAGGGGAGGGGGAAGGGGAAGCAAAATTGGCCTGGAGAATTTTTAAAGTCCGAGCGAACGTAATAAAAAGCCTATGTTCCACGACTTTAAATTATAAACGTTGACAAACTTAACGCATTTACAAGAAGGCAGAAATACAAAAACATATTCTATTTGTGGCGGGAAAAATTGCATTGCTGATTGTTACAAATAAATATCTTGGTGAATAAGTGAAAAAGTGCAAAACCCTCTCCCGAATTAAAGTCAAGTTGTGCCTACTCCCCTCGGGCCCCATCCCGACTACAATACCAGACTAGTAGGTTGAACTCTCTCCCGCCCTCTCCACGATTCTGCGATATCAGATGGGCGGTCCCTTATAAAGCAAAACTTAACCGATAAGCCACGACTGTTTCGATTCCTGTAGACAACCCACACCTCACAACCTGTCATAGAACGCCCAACTCTTTTCACAGAAATTTTAATATATTAACCTGATTCACTTACGTTAAACTTGACCAAATGTTACCAGAGCCGGATATATCTTCTATGGACACTTTAGGTCTGATAGATATCGATTGCATACAGAGACTGCTCTAGAGACAGTTATCTTTCAATCTCAAAAGCATTTTGTCAAGAGCACTGAACAAACGTTGTGTTATGTAATTAAATTTAATGAAAATAATTAGGCCATACAATGATATTCTGGAACAGTTTATTTGTGCTATGCACACTTTTTTCCCATTCCTTTGAAACTTAGACTGTTGATGAGTATCCTTATTTTCATTCGACGAAGAGTGACGCAGTTCATTGAATTAACAAGCAATTAGTTAACGCAAATTACACGGCCCGAAAGTGCTTATTTAAAAGTTATTTCATAATTGTAATGTCAACTAAAAATTGTTGATATCTATCCATAATGATGAGGTGTTTAAACTTTACACAATATCGTCCAACGATTCTGGCGAAAGGTAAATACATAAAAAACATTAATGCACAAAAGTGATTACCTAAAATTGCCACTACAACCTTAGTGTAAAACTAGCAATCAACGAATCTTTCTCCGACAGTCTTACTAGAAAAACCGACGAAGCCGAACTGCTTTTTCTCAATTAAATGGTTCTCAAAAACAGTTGAAAGCTTTCTGAAACTGCAAGGAAGTTAAAAGATACAGCGGAACTTTCATAACGTCTGCTAATAGATCATAAATATAACATACTGACAAAGACATTGTTCATCTCCACATGTGGCTGCTCAAATCAAAGCATGTTCTGCTCCAAATCTCTTCCTGCACAACAATTGTCTCCTTCAACTTTTCCCGCAAACTTTGGTCAATTAATCCAACGCTCTAACAAGTTAAGTTTTCCCAAACAAACGCAATTTCATTGTGAGGTGTAGAGAGAACATCTAACACAGCGTTCGGACAGAGCCTTCTCTAGACGGCTCAAGTAACTGCCATAACACAGTTATATAGCGGATGGCTAGTCTTAAAGTTTGAATTTTTGATAGCTTTCTTTCAGTTGGCACCATATATGCAGGTAAACAGCCCCTCAAATGCAGCAATGCAGTGCTTATGCTTCGCATTCTTTTCCGCTCCCGCGCATTAGCGGTTTGTCGCTGTTTGCTCAGACCAGTCAGTCTTGGTTTTCTTCTGCGTTTTCTTTTCTTTTTATCATTTGCACTTTCCTCTGCTTCGGGTTCAAACTTGGAGGTCCTCTTCAGTTCCGTCCTATCCACTGCCATGCCATAAACTCTGCTAGTTGCTTACCAAAATATTTTTCTTAAAGCCACAATGGCGCAGCACGAGAAATATTTGTTCAGAACGCCGATGGAAGTATGAAGCACGAGGTACTCAAACGGCGCGTAAACATCAGTTTCCACAGAATGACTTGTTCCACCAGCTCACGAACTTTCAGCGGCACTCAATCTCCGGAACAAAGCTTAACAAAAGGTGTCAATAGCTTTGACACTCGAATAGCACAACAAGAGTGGATTAAAATGCACTCACCCAATCACCTGAGGCTAACGCTAATCAATAGAATTGTGATGACTTCTACTTTAATTAATAAGGTTTATAACATCATTAGAAAAAAGTCGAGATGATTTGAGTAATTGAAACTGCAAGCTCTGTTTTCAAACTGTATTGATACTATTAGAAAGGCAAGTAAGAAAGAGAGAACCGTGAGGATTTTTGCCCAAACTGCTCGGAACAAATTACCAGTGCAAAAATCACTCGTGGCGGTACTTCCTTTGAAGTAGGAGCACTCAAGCTTGCACAAGGGCACTTCAATAATACCCAAGATATTTTACGGAAACTTTTGTAATTTAAAGATTTTCGACAACTGTAAGATGCTAATGTTATAAATCAGTTTTTAGAAGAGTTAATTGGTCTCTGTCGATCAATGCTCTCTTATGGTCGGTAAAAGGTCTAGATTTTCACTTTCGCGTCTCTGTCAAAACTGTCGTATGGCCGTGTCCCATACGTAGCCGAGTTTAATTCTAACCTCTCATTAATTTGCAATTATAGCTGTTGCTTGAAAGCGATCCGAAAAGAATTCAAATTTTCGGCTATTTTTAGTCAAAGAGTAATTATGATTTTAATTGGCTTAAATTTCTGTTTGTGCTTATATCAACAGCTCCAACAGTTTAACTGACAAAAGAAGACAAAGGGAAAAACTAAACTATGAAAGCAATGAACAGAGTTGTAACCCTTCCTTAATGGCGCTTAGGAATATACACAAACTGTCTGCCGAATGTAAGTCCGAGAGACGTGTATCCGTCCAGCGTGTTATTTCTCATTTTCACAACAGCAGCAACCTTAGAAGTGTGAAGATCCTTACGCCCTCAGGCAAAACGGCCACCATGTCAACTTCTTGAGGAAGCTTTCATAGTGTGAGTTTACGCATTTCATAATTGTCAATTGAACCGTTAATTCCTGTATCGACAACTGCAGCTTTTGTTTATTTGTTGGAGGATTTTTATATCAAATTCTTGGCTTCTTCTCAACGGGCACGGGAAGGACCACCAGACGTCATGTGAGTTGAGGTTTTAACCTCCAAGAAACAAACCACAAACCACTGGCTAGATATCGAATGCAGAAGTTTGATAACTGACTGCCATTAAAAAGACATTTGGCATCTGATTTGCCTGAAAACGTCGTTATGAACGAGAATGTCACTGTTGTCTTGCCCAGCTTGATTGTAAGTGGTGCATGCTGGGAAGCTAATAAAAGTGCGGTAGCCCTATGACAATTGTATATGTATAGTTACATCTTTCTCTTTGTCCCCCCGTCCCTCCCTCTCTCCATCTGCTATTGCGTATAATTCTTGAAAAACAAAATTTTGTTGCAGAAGCGAAAATGAAATATGGTAACCACAACTTTCAGTTCTTCGATTAAAATAAGCACTCAGTTTATCGAACGAGATATTAGTCTTCAATATGAACCTCTCACGAGTTTATGGAAACGCCGTCCGCATTACACCAACTTTTAAACCTATTGATGCGAATCACGTTTTTAGGGGAAAATACGCGAAACTGCGCATTTCTGTAAAATAAGGCGGGACTGATTTCATTAAATAGGAAACCCTGAGGAAAATGGACTCGGTTCCTTGCTTTAAAATTATCCTTACTTAATCAAGTTTCTGTTTGCCACAATTTGCACGGTATTTCACAAAAAAACAAACGTTGCTTTGTTGCAGTATTTTCATTCTTGTTATTTGTAGTTTCTGAAGAAATGTTAAATTTGGCAGATACTTTCGTTTGAGTTCTGTTCGGGTCGGTTCGTTTGAAATTTATTTTGTAATAAAAACGCGGATCGGTCTGTTGATCTAAGAGATAGAAGTTCGGAAAATCTGTCAAAAGAAATCGTATCGGAGCTCACAAACGTTCTCTACCCGAAACTGCTAGAGAAAAGTGAGTCGTTAGCATTTACCGGCAGCTCTCATTTTTCCAGCCAAATTTCTTCTCAAAACTTCTTTAGCCCGAGATAGCTGCAACGCCAAGGTAACCGAGTTGCTATTTGCTAAGTAATATTGTTTATAAAGAAGTTGATAGCCCTTTAATTGTTCTGTACTAATTCAAATAACCACCCCAGGCGCTTATTTGGAGAGAGTCGGCACCGTATTATTTTTTCAACGTTTTTAGTGAGGACATTTTTAGAGAATATCAAAACAAAGGGCAATAAATATATTTCGCTTTAATAGAACAAACGAAAGGGTTAAAGGTTGGTTTGGGGTGGGCGCTTATTAATTTTGTGGGATTTCAGGGTGGGCCTTTTTTCGAAGGCGAGTGTTTATTCGAATAAACATGCTAATTTATGCACTGGACACACCGGGTGCTGCGACTGGCTTGCTTGCGCCGACTGCTAGTATCAGTAGTTAAATGGATCGCAGATTATCCAATCATGGTGCGCCAAACAGGTCAAACTAGCTTTTTTTCAGGATGAATGAATCACAAGAAAAACCCTACTCGGGAGAGTGACATTTTGCTGTCTTTCGCCTGTCGGACCACAATACGGTGCTGTTAAAACCAAAAGCAAGAAAGGCTGGTAGCTAACCCCGAAGTCCATCAGTGGAAGACACGCTTGAGCCAATAGCAAGGAATCAGTGGGCCGCTACTAAGTAACATTGATTGGTCCATTGTCAACGACATCGGCAAACTCCAATTTTTTTTTAACCTTGTAATGACTGTACCCTGCAGATGCTCCCTGCTTGTCAGGGAAGCTAAGAGCACTTAGACAACAACGCCGACTGGTCTTTCATTCTGACAGGAGGTGCCCTCCCTTTAAGTCTAACGAAAAATTACGCAGAGGGAAATGCTATCGTTCCAAATTATGAGCTTTGAAAAGGAGCTAAGCCTCGGTAGCGGTGGGAAGAAACCAAAAAATTCAGTGGGTCCTTAAGAAAACAGAGCGATGATCTAGTAGTCCATCATATCAACACCGTCCTACTTAATCCCCTGGAAGAACACAAGCCGCTTGAAATTAGTTAATGTTCTCTTATTAGTGAAAGACGGGGATGAATTCCTTCAGTTAACAACCTAGCGTGTCTACAGCAGCCTAGTATCCTTAAAAAGGCATAAAGCCTCTATATATAAAAGACTGACAACTGTATAATCGAGAATGAAACGAGTGAAGATTGGGAATCATGTATGTATTCAGTTGGTTACTGCTACGAGAACTAAAGTAATAATTAATAGTAATTTAAAGATTTATGTTAATAAAGTGATTTATAGTAATTTAAAATTTAATTAAATTTTATTTATTAAAGTTATGGATCAAATTTGGTTTAATTTTCACACTTTTTACAGAGTATTATACAAAGTCAGTGTTTCAAAATAATATTTCCAAGAATCTGAGTTAACCAAGATTACGACTCCACTTGTACAGTCTTGACTGGAGGCGCGGCGTCCACGTGACCCGATGGAGTTCCCACAGGCCTTTGTGACAGTCGGCTATTTGGTGCAGACCGGTCCAAGTCCCTCAGCGACTCCTCCGTTTCTTCGGTCTCTCCTGAATAAGCTTCGGCTCTTGGATAAAAATTTGTAAGTTTGAGATACGTCAGGTACGAGGGGGAGGAAGGAAGAGGGGTTGGGAGGGAGGGGTAGGGAGGGAGGGACGCAGGGAGGGAGGGGTAGTGAGGGAGGGTGTAAGGATGGAGTGACAGAGGATTTACGGAAAATCTTCGGAAAATTTTCAACTTGCCTTCGCAAATGGTCGAAAATGCTTTCAGAAAGGTTATGACGATTTTGGAAATGTTTCGGAAAACTTGGAAATTTTTGGACATCTTTGTTTTTCTTCTTCTCTCGCGGGGAGATGGAAAATAAGCCACCTGGGTCCCGGATTTACTCAGTTTCAACTGGATTTGCAGCGTCACCGCAGACTATTATTCTCCTTCGCTGCGAGAGGTCGAGAGCAATAGTGTGCGGGGAGGCTGATGGATTTGACGAGTGGTGTATTTTCGACCAAAACCAGCTGACGTCTATGTAAAACATACAGTTAGTTTGGTAAAACCAAAACACGGGTGGTTTATATCTCTTGATCATTACATTTCTTCTTCAAATGCGCACTTTAAAAAAGGTCACGCGACGGGGGAAGCTTGTGTTTTTCTGAGCGGGTCGCGCAAGGCCGCATTTTCCCCGCTCGAACTGTTTTCAAAAACCGGCACTTTTCATGTCCTCAAGCCATGAATTTACCCGTTTGGCGCACTAAACAATAAAATTGTTTGAGCATAGTTCATTCCATACTTCCCCTTCAGACAGAACACTGTCAAAATAGGACTCATCGACCTTCAAACGAAGCAACGACCATTGCTTACTATTTACCGGGACAGAACAAAAAATTTTTGGATGATGAACGAACTGTTTTAATTATTCTTTGTGGAATGCATCCCAACTGAATTCATTTCTGAAAAAAATAGTCCTATTTTCCCAGATGGCAACTTCCAATGGAAATATTTTTGTTCCATTTGCAAGTTTCTCGCCTTTCGCTCACGCCAGCTGTTGATCATGCACGAGTCAGTCGGTACGCTGCAGTCTTCCAGAAAACAAAGCTTTCAAATGAAAATCCCAAAAAATAATTTGGTGAATCGTAAAACATCCTCGATTTAACCCCATTTAAAACTGGCCCAGATCCGGTAAAGGCCGATTATCCCATTTCTTATAAAACAATGAAATTGTTCAAACATTTCCACTATGGGGAGAAACTGACATGTTGGAAAACAGCGACCAAGCACACAAACTTACAAATGGCGAGGGTTTAACTGAACACACAGGACTTCATAATTTGCTTTTCTTCGTCGATTCTGAAAGGTCAACTGTGAAATTTTGTAATCGAAAATGTCACGGGTTTCTCACTTTAGCTATAAAAATGGGATTTCGCCCGCGTTGGTCTTTTTCTATGGGGGATGAAGAAATGAACAGGTAATAGGGAGCTGGCCGACTGCATGCCAGATTGAGAGACGTGCCGTGCAGTATTCCTTAACCGACTCAGTACTTAAATTGATTCAGTAGTACTCTCTTGCTTTAACTTACACATGCGCAATTGTTACTCCAAAATAGTCATTCTAAATGCAGCGACTAACCTTTCTTGCTGGTTTTGGAATGGGCGTGGCGTTGGACGATCCTCAGAGAATGGAGAATCTGAAGAAAATATAATGTTGGGATGTTTAACCTGGGTGAAGATGACCTTAAATGTAGTATACAAGACACACAATAAACAGCAAGAGAGGTGTACAGAGTGTGGCTACGACGGAAGAACATATCTGGCGCTCTATTAAAGTTACCGGTGGAGCAGTGTGTGCGGGAGTTTTTTAAACATGTCACGACAGCAACTTCCCTTTTTTTTGTCTTATATTCAGGGCCAACGTTTACAGCAGATCTTCAACTGATGTTGTTACACTTAATGTATAATAAATAATAATAATAATAATAATAGATAATAGTAATAATATGAATAATAATTATAATAACCACAGTCATAATCACAATAACTGTCATTATCATCGTTATTAATATTATTGTTATCGTAACTATAACTTTAACGATCATTATTCAACAATAACAACAACACTTTATTACTTACACATACATACATTAATTTCTTTTATAGTGTTTTTTGTGTTCAAAGTTCAAGGTAATTCCACCAAAAATAACCAGAAGACTAATCTAGCTGGGTGGCTGGTATGCTATTTTGAAAGAGCTGGATGAGGTGAAGTAAATCTGTTTATTATCATTTTTATTGCTTTGATTATTGCTGTTGTGATGTTGCCGGGGAGGGGAGTATAAGGCCAACAACAATGTAACAAGACAAAGCAAAACGATTGAGGCTCAGGGGCCGCAGGGAGCAGTATAGAAGGGTAGGGCAAAGACAACACAATACAAAGTAGAGCAAGTGATAGGTAGCACAAGACGCGGATGGGTGTCCAGAAATACAGCAAGGCAGCCGTCACAGAAGGGCTGGAAAGGCAAGACAAAGCAAAGAACAGGGGGGAGCACAGGGTAGAGAAGAACAGACTAGACCAGGGGAACAAATTAAAGAAAACGGTGCAAGCTGGCAGCTTCAGGGAAGGGCAAAACAACCTTAGCAGTCAAAACAGAACAAAATCCTAAGTGAGGTACAAGAGAATGGCAAATAAGGTGTAATAAGGAGTGTACTGAAACATGTCCTGTGAGTTTTCTGTGAGGCATGAAATAAAGTTATTCACTGTTAAGTAACAGGATACTCTCAAACTATCACCTAAAATATACATTCATGTGTTATGAAGATGTCTCACCGGCATCTCGCTCCTCGGGCCGTTGATAAATCACATCTCTTTTGGTCTTGATTCGAGGCTGAAAGGAGATCAAGGATTCGTAATCTGAAATCGACTGAGCCATAAAAAAAAGAACAATTACTGGACATATTTGGACACATTGACCATTGTACTCACCAGAGCAGCTTTGATTGTGGTGGGCGCAGACTTCTGGGTCGGCAGAACGACAGGACCATCAGACTGTGGACACAGGCATTCAGTGTTAGAAAAACGAGGAAAGTTATCTTCCTAATTTATCTTCCATTATTTTTTTGCCTCCTTATAACTTTATATTATTTTTCCTTTAAACCTTTTCGTGTCCAAGCTTTTTCTTTTTTAGTTATTTGGTACTCTTCCCTCTGTTCCTCTCTCCATTGATTTTTTTCCTCTACTTTTTTCTCTTCCCCTCTATTCGACAGCCCAATCAAATCAGCTTTCTCTCTCTCCTCTCCTTATTCTTAACTTTTCTTCCCTCTGTTCCTCTCTCCATTGATTTTTTTCCTCTACTTTTTTCTCTTCCCCTCTATTCGACAGCCCAATCAAATCAGCTTTCTCTCTCTCCTCTCCTTATTCTTAACTTTTCTTCCCTCTGTTCCTCTCTCCATTGATTTTTTTCCTCTACTTTTTTCTCTTCCCCTCTATTCGACAGCCTAATCAAATCAGCTTTCTCTCTCTCCTCTCCTTATTCTTAACTTTCAACCCAACGCTCCCTTAATCTCCCCTTCTCAAAGTGCTTTTCTTCTCCCTTTCACGTCCTCTCTTCTTTTACTCGACCCACGATTCCTTTTCTTTTTTTCTCTCTTCTTCTTAACACCTCTTTTCCCAGTTATTTACCATTTCCTCTCCACTCCAAATATTTTCTTTGTCTTCTCTCATTTCCTCTCATATCAGTTGCAAAGGTACATACCGCATACACAACCGCTGCATACTGCAATCTTGCTGCTTGTCGCTGAAGCGATGCGCGAAGAAAACTTTCATCTTTTAACGCATGCAGGCTGTTAAGAGATAAACCAAAGCTTACGACGAAGGATCACGTGTTTATTCCGAATACTTTAGGGCAACGTTTAAGGTAGGGTTTTGGAGCCACTACGACTCACTGTCTCAGGAGGGTTATATTAGGGTACTGTTCACATATCTGATCACACACTTGAAAAGACTTTGGAGAATGACTCATTGATTAACAAGATCAATAACATCTGGTAACTAAGGGAATACTTACGTCTGTTGCAGAATTGTCACTTTCATTTCCCACGTTTTGTTGGTTCTTTCGAGTTCTCTTTGAAGCCTAAAACAACACCAGAAAAAATTAGGCCGTCAAGTTATTAATGGAAAACAAAGACAAAATATTCAACCTGAAAGAAACTCAAAAATACACCAGAGAAAGTTTGATACCTTGCGATATCAGCCTTTTGCTTTTTCTCTAGTTTCTGTAACTTCTTGAGCAATTCGTCCTTCTCTGATTCGCTGATTTCAGGTTTTTCCTAAAGAAAAATAGTTTCTAATAGTTACATGATTCTTTGTGAGAGGAAACTCTTTAAGTGCTATATTCTCCAAAACTATTTATACGAAATAACTCGAGATTGGTACTGAGAATTTATCAACACAACATTTAGAAAGGGTGAATTAACACGTCACATGATACAACGTAATTTTATTTCACGTGTTCAAAGCTCTTTCTAAAATAAAACTTAATAAGTTAGTTAAAACGTATATATCTCCATTAAATTTTGTCCTGTACTTCAATTTTGAAACTGTTTAGAAATGAAGTTTATCCTTTAAATCCACTGCTGCTTTCGCAAAAAAATAGAATAAAATAAAATAAAATAAAAAACAGCGCACGGAAATATTTCACAAGAAAATGTTCATTTACAATAAAATAGGCGTTCCCGACATTATTCTTACAATTTTGATAACATTTCCACGTCTTGATCTAATGCAACTTTTAAAACACATACAGTAAGGTTATATCACTCATACAAGGATCAGCCGTATTTCAGCTCCACTACACAGCAGACAAAATGTATCCCATCAGGTTTATTTTGTTGGTGTTGGCCTGACGCCAGGACTACATAAATACAGCCTCTTCATCACATCTTACATCCCATAACTACTGTCGTACAGCCGGATATGAAAAACCCAAAAAACCCAATTGTCTTGGGAAAATAGGAAACGTATTCCCCAAACCAGATCCTAGTACCACTATCCTCCGGGGTCTAGGGGATTCTATATCTACTGTGATTTACATTCCCACAATTCAGTAATTTACAACTTTATAAAGCATGTATGCTTGGTCTTACAATTTTTAAAAAATAAGGCTGGAGTCGCTGCCTAGAGTGACTGAACATGTGCTACACCGGTCAAAATAACACTGTTACCCACGATGCTCCACGACTTAGTGGAACCCAGTCCCTGTCGACTTCGTGCCGCAAAAATATTCATTTCTGTCTATTTCGTTCTCTACATTCACTCAATCGCCAGAAATATTAAACGTTATATAACATAGTGCATTTGTGCATGCGCATGTGCATTGTGCTTACCCTTTGTCTTAAGGTTCGGTTTTCCACAGGAGGCAGCCCGAGTGGCCGGGTGTGCTCAGGAGTCTAAGTATGAGTGCAAGTGCAGGTGCAAGTGTACATGTAAAAACAGTTAGCACTTTCGATTAAGCAAACAATTAATCGCTTGAACTGACATGGCATGATGTGACCCGAACTGAGATTGCCTGTCTTTGTATGAACTGACGTGACTAGATCGGACCTGATCTGGCCTGACAAAGAGACTAAACATCCTGGAGATGAGACTTGGCCTCACCTGACCGGACCTAACACGGCTTGGCTCAACTATACTGACTGGATCTGACCTGAAGTGGTTTTATTCTTGGCTGTCTGGTCGACTAGACCTGACTTGTATGGGCTGAGGCTGGCTTCGGCTAACTTGACCTAACATGGCCTCGGCTGAGCTAACTGTACTGATTTGAACCGGGTTGAACCGGACTGAGCAGATCCTCTAAGGCCTGATCTAGGTTACTCTGGCCTTGCTTAACCTGACCGAAGATGAACTGATCTCCCTCCTGAGCAATGACATACATTCTTCTCTCGGACCAACTAATTGTATTGAACTTATTTTCTGGATATTTTGCCAGTTCTAAGAAACAAAGACCTTAAACACAAAGCTCAGCAATAAAAGAATTAGCCCCTCCACTTCCACACTTTGAAATTCATATTTGCTAGCGCAGCTAACTTGGCATGTATATAAGTCATCTCTTTCAAAAATATTAAATGGTCAAGACTGGAGACAGTTGCATAAAGGTCTACGTCTGACTTTTATAATATTGTTGTTACATAGGATTCTTCTAATGATTAACGTCTGACGTTGTTACATTGGATTTTCTGTTACTTGAAGTTTGACGTTGTTACATAG
>JANRMR010206142.1:0-18502 GCA_025434825.1 Bergia sp. 'catenularis'
AGTTTACCCCGGGGTGGCGGGGTCTTCAAGATTGCATGTAAAGGCGGGCTAGTTTTCGACCACGGTTAGGCGGGTTAGCTCACCTACCTGGGGTCCCCCACCTCCTGTAAACAGGCCCCAAGTCTATTTTGACGCAAAATGAAGACAGCGATCTCTTTATTTATCATACAGTCTCTGAACTTATTTTCCGAAGCTAGAGTTACAAATAACGGTACACGCACCTTAACTCCGGCTAGTTTATAGGAGTCACAAGTTTTTTGTGCAACTTTAAGTTTACTTATTGTGTTACATTAAACGTAACGCAAGCTTATGTTACAATAAATGTAACGATTCTGCTGTATTAGTTTTAAATTGGTTAGAAAATTATGGCTAGAACCATGAAAACTTTATAAAGCAAGTTTCGGTTCTGGAGAGAAACCTTTTTAAAAACTTTAGAATAAATAAAGCAATTTAAAACTGTTTTGCCGTTTTGATAGAGATAATGGCATGGACGATGCCTGTTTCAAATGTCGTGCTACAGTCGAATTTAATTTAAGCCGTCAAACTTTGCAGCAAATGTTCGTCAAAAACAAATTGAAGAAGTCAGATGAACTTAGTTTATTGGAAGCGATTTAACAATTGTACGAAATGAACTTTTCAGACTTACATATTTCGTTTTGAACGTGGATTTATAGCTAAGTTAAATTCGACTGTAGCACGCCGTTTGAAACAGGCCCAAGTTTTTGCCGCAGAGCTCGGGTGTCGCGTGTTTTGTAAAAAATAGTAGATTTATAATTATCGCAAAATAGCCGAACTAGACTTGTTTGTAACCTCAAGGTCAACCACCTGGACACAGCTCCTAACCTATAATAATCTGCGCAGCAACCAGCAGACAGACGTCATACTGATGGACTTTGCTAAAGCCCTCGGTAAGGTTTCACATAACAAGTTGATACAAAAACTGAAAAGATATGGCGGGGGGGGGGGCCCAGAAAGTGCCCGCGCCAACTTCAAACCGCTATAGCTCAGCAACAGCAGATCCGCAATGGATTCAGTAGTCTTATCTTGAGAAAGACTATAAAACTTCTCGCAGGTCCAGTTTAATAGAAACGTTTCGGCCGTTCGGCCTTCTTCAGTTTAAAAATATAAAAGTTACAACGTTAAAAAATTTTATACATAAGTTCCAGTGGATTCTAGTAAATATACAAGCGGCTTATTAAATAAACATATATGTTACATTGTGCGAACAATGTCGACTAATGCTATATATTAGGCGACTGAATAACTTATAAAGCATATACTACTACTACTACTACTAGGGCGGCCTCAGCCGAGCTGTACGCCTTGAAGCCCAGTCTTCACGGTTCATCATGCAGGCGGCAAGCTCGGCAGTGTTGGCCGCCCCGACATCTCTCTTCAGAGTGTCCACGAACGTCTGTACTGGTCTGCCTGGACGGCGCTTGCCGTGGGTTGGCTCCCATAAAATGAAGTGGTGCGCGGGGAGCTCTTCGTGTCTCTGGCAGTGACCCGCAAGCCCAAGTCTCCTCCAGGCAACTTTGCCTGAAATCCTGGGGAGGTCTCCGTAAAGATCGTAATTGGAGATGTGATCCCGCCAGTTGACATTCAGCGCGACACGTAACATGCGGGTATACGAGCCGTCCAGCGACTTCTGTAAGGAGGCAGTCATCGCCCAGCACTCGCTTCCGTATAGAGCATATAATAATTATAAATGTAAGTTCTACATAATCAATAGAAAACTTGTCAAGTAACTACGGTTTGGTTATTTGCGCTTATAACTGATGCGTTTTTTAGATCGAAATTAGCATTGCTTATCGAGGCCGAACGGTTGTAAGGTGCAGTGCCCTTCTCGCGTTAACAAATTTGTTCTGAATCCCTGGTGGTAAAAGTAAAATCTTTGAGGGTGTGAGGAATCTTGTTGAAATGAATTGCAAGTTCGGATGATTTCTTGTTTCTTAGCATATCCGATTTGTTGTTTCCAAATCTGACCTTGAAAGGGTTTGAAGTTGAACCGACGTATTGAAGTTTACATTTGTTACATGAAGCTAAGTAAATTACTCCGGCCGATGTGCAGCCGAGAGTTTGTTTGATCTTGTAAGGGCGGCCAGTTGCAAAACTACTAAATTCCTTGGCCTCCAGTAAATAATTGCTTAAAAGATCACACTTTCTGTTGCACTTAATGCATCCGCAGTCTTGTGCCGATCGATTATTTTGATTTCTTTTGAATTTAGGAGATACTAAAATGTCCTTTAAATTTTTAGTTCTGCGGTAGGCTGGGATAATGGATTTGTTGGAAATAGTTCTTGGTTGGTTTCCAGCAAGTGTAAATGTTTTTTGATAACTGCGGAAATGTCTGGCAACCTTGGATTATAATCTAAAACTAGTGGAAGCGTTTTTTTCCCTTGCTCTTAGTTTGGGGTTTTAGAATTTCTGATCTTTCTAATTGTATGACTTTGTCAAACTCTTTGTCAACCAAATTCCTGTTGTAACCTTGTTGTTTCAGATGGCTTTTGTATTCCCCGCAGCGCTTTTCAAAAGAAGTATCAATGGAACAATTGCGTTTAACTCTAAGAGCAACTCCATCGGGGATGGCCTTCTTGCAGTGGTATGGATGCGAACTTGAAAAAGGCAAATACAAATGACTATCTGTAGGTTTGTAGTAAATATCAGTGGCAATATAACCATCTTGCAAGTGTAAAGTTAAGACTACAGTCAAAATAAACCAATTCAAATTTAGTGGTGGGGCTGAGGGAATTAATGTAGTTGGTAAATTCAGAAAGGTTTCTCTGGGCTCCGTGTCCAAATGTAGAACATATTATCTCTATATCTCCACCATAAATTGGGTTTTACGGCTCCCTCAAATTTAGCTTTGTTATCGCCCATCGCCAAACCTGCGTAACTACGGGCATTTTCGGGCCCCATCACCGTACCAAATTGACAATTGTTGGAATATAGACAAATTTCTACCGCTTCCAAAATGCATTCCGTAAATGGCGATTTGACAGATCCAGAGTCAAGCGCGTCTCTCACTGTCGAAATCAATATTGGGAAACATGGCAACTACATCCCAAGAAACTAATAAAGTATTGGGTGGGAGGAGTCCTTGTTGGCTTAATTCCTCTAATTTATTAAGTGGGTGGTATCCTTAATGAAAGAGGGCAGGTTTTGAGCTAACGGCTTACTGTAAGATGGCGTTCAGTGAAGGCCGAAAGTTTCTCAGTCGCTGTACCGCAGCACGAAGCCACGAGGCGAGTTACCAACTTTCAGCCAAATGTCTAATGGCTGTACGTAACGCTATTCCATGTACACTGTGAGACAGTTTCGCAATAACAATACCAACCACCATTTTTCATGTTTTTTTTTTTTGCCCTAGTTAATTTTAACTTCAATAATATGAAGGAAATTTGTGTAAATTCAACTACCTACTATACACTCGCCAATATAATGCAAGAAAAATACCTTTTAAATTTCCATCTCTACTAATTTTAATTAAAATTACTTTTGCATATTCTAACTTTTTTATATTTATTTATCTATTTGTTTATTATTTATCTATCTATCAAGATTGTTCCAAAATATTCACAAGATTCTAGTGGTGTAGGCACAGTATCAAAACAACGAACGCCAAAGGTGCGAGGCAATGCTTTTTGTCCGTTTTGAAATACATATTGGACCTCTGAACTGGTTGTATTTCGTGCAATACGAAATAACTGCTACTTGCATATTAATTTTTGTTTTTAAAATTGTTTCTGATAATCATGGATTAGGAAGCAATGGCATTTCAAATATTGCTAAACCACAAATTAACATACTTGACCTTTCATAGTCAATGAAGTTTAGTATCAATGTTGTCTCGCCTCTTCGCATACTTTTTATGCTTTTTTAAAAGTTTTATATCAACTTGCCTTACAATTAGGCGTTGTTCGCGTTTTTCAATCTGTTACCACAGCAGGCCAATTCAATTATCTTATTACCTTTTGCATGGAAATATCACATCTCAGATATTATAGTTTTCAGACTTTAGAAAACATACAAGGAAATTGAAGCTGCTTGAACGACATGTATGAACATCATTGGGCTTTTAATTATCTTACTGACCAACAATGAGAGCTACATTTATCCAAAACTTAATTTTTAAGACCTCGAATTCAGTTTCATGAAACAAATCTAACGACTTCCAAGGATCTTTGCAAGCCCTGTGGATTGCACATGCATGTACATGTACTTTGTTCAACCTCTCGCAGCCTCTTAAAACTTATAAACTGACAAAGAAATACTCCAGATTTTCCAAACATTTTGAATGATGCATCAATTTATATACAATATTGCTACAACTTATTTACAAACTAAAACAAAAGTAGTAATTTTTGTCCTGCTTTAAGACGTTGATTTAAAAACCGACTCTTTTTTAAGGTAGTCATCTGGCCAGCTTTCTCATACCAAAATATGTTATATGAACAATTGAGTTTGGAGTGACTAGATATTCCACCTTGAAAAAAATGAACAGACAAAATTGTTTTAAGATTGTCACTTCTTTTGCACGGATAGTTCATAAACGAGAAAGCTCTTTGCATTCTCCAGAGTGACGACGTACTCAATTTTGAGCCTCTGGTTATCCAAACCCTGAAACAATTTCATTTTCTGCGTCAAAGCAGACTTCACCTCCTTTTCAGGGTAGTCTTCTCCCAGGTAGCGTCCCTGGTAAAGTGAATCAATGCCGTGGAGTTTGCTGAGATGTGGAGTAAAAGATGTAACTTCAGTTAGTATATGGAGGTTCTACACAAGGAGGTTTTAGATAGCAGAACAGTCTCTCGAGATACAGTAACTGTTCTTAGACAAGGTTTTACAAATCTATTGCAAATTGCAAAATTTGTGATATCCCATCAGTGTGTTGATCAGTGCTAAAAATTCATTTCAAATCTTATAAATTATGAAATCACCTAAATCAGTACTTCACATCAACATTTTTGTCATGTGGTCATACCACCATTATAGTTGAAAACCATACTGGAGAGATTCTGTTCTCCGCTACTCCTGGCAAATGTAATTTGAGACACAGTATATGTCCAAAAGAAATCTATTTTGATGACTGCCACTCCCCAGCAAGTACATGCCATATGTGAGCTCTGATATAATTTACTGAAAGAAAGTGTCCCATCTTCGCTTGCGCAGCCGGATGGACTGCGACCTTATAAGGATGAACTGTATAATTTGATAGATACAACAGTGCCCTTTAAAGAGAAAAAGAAAATAATGAGTGAAACTGGTGCTGGATTTGTCGAAGATGTCATTAGTCCTCTTTTAAGTGGGCTTAGTGTGATTTTGTTATAATAGTTGAACACTACAGTGGCTGTAACTCAGTTGAACGTGGCTTTTGAAGTGTAAAGTTTGAACTATGAATGGAAAAAGGAAGCAAATCGAAGATGAGGAACGTGAAGTTATGGATGATACCTTAACAGCTTCCCAAAGTGGTGAAGAGTCAACCTCGGCAGCAGATTTCAAAGTGAGACAACGAAAAAGAAAGATGGAAGACGAAGGTTCTGAGTCTGAGAGCGAAATGAGTGATGTTGAAGAACAAGTTGTAGAGGAAGAGCAAGAGCCTTTTAGCCAGATACTTAACAAACTATTGAGAGCAGTTTCTAAGAAAGATGCCTCCAAGTTACTGCACTCCATGGCGACCTTGAAAGGCATTTTGTTTTGGACCCCCAAAGGAGAACTACTGTACCAAAATGGGCGAATTCCAGTTACGAGAAAAGCCAAATTCATCGAATATATTTTCCTACCTTACAACCCCGACGTGGTAAAGCCGAGAGCACTAAATACTTTTCTGGATGGTATTGCATAAACAAACGGAACATAAGAAACAAGAACATATTGACCGATCTGGTCTTTAGGGAAAACGAAATGCAAACTGGTAATGGGTCGGACGACAAACATGAAAGCGACAGCGACAAGTCAAGTCAAGATAATGACGAGAGTGAAGTGTCTGAAGCCGAACAGAGTGAAGGAAGTGAATACGAGGATGAAAATGATGGCGACACTGACGACCACCCGTATGACGGAGAAGGAACAGAAGATGACCTAACGTCTTGCCAGAACTGCAGCAGTACTAATCTCTGTCTTATATTTGCTGTTAAATATCCGAAATGGGTATATTTCAACTCAAGCCAACCGGGATTGTGAAGTATGCCACGACAGATTTAAAATGTTTCGTTGATCAACAAAAGTTGATATGGTATGTTTTGGTTGAGAGCTGACGTTTCGAGCGTTAGCCCTTTGTCAGAGCAGACTGAAGAATTATGGGGGAATCATGGTTTAAATAGTGTGATATTAATATATTGTCATTGGTTGAAATTCTGAGAATCTAATTGACTAAAATGTTTGAAACTTATGTAAAACCTTTCATTGATTCCGTGGGGAGCTACGGTCCCGAGTTTGAAAATTAGTCTTTGTTCTTTCCTTTTGCGAGACTCATTACATTCAGTGTGTAAGTTGATTCCGCAAATTTCTTTGTGTTCAAGTGAATGACCCGGGAGACTGAAATGCCTAGCCACTGGTTTGGATATGTCTGATCCTTTGTTTTTCACGTCAGATTTAGTCTGAAAAGGAAAACTTTACGCGAAATTCTTCAGCTTTGTAAAACATGCGGGTTTTTAAGTCACACCAATGTCAAATCTAGCCACAAACATTTTGAAGCGGATAGTGACGTTGAAATCGATTCTAAAATTGAATAAAAGAATGTAAACAGTGTCCTTGAAAAATGATGAATAAATCTAAAATTGATTGTCAATTTATGTACAAAATAAGAGCATTCTCTTTTATTTCATTGTATTAGGCAGTATTTTTACAAGAAAAAATGGGACTTACATGGATAGCCGAGATGTAGTTTCAATCTTAAAACGTCTGGGTTCTAGAGCAAGTTCTTGAGAAATATTAATTATGTGTTTAAGCGAAGTATTCATGCTAAACTTGGTTTGGGGTTGTATATAAATATCAAGAGTTGGAATTAAACTTGACATCAGCGATAAGGATGTAATTACAAGTATGTATACAAATGTTGTGCATGGAAATCAAGGTTATGTTGCAAGCTACCAAACGTATCTGTGAGAGAGCAAGCGAGTTTCTACCGCTTGTAAGACTAAAGAGGGTACCGTTTTGTATTTACAAACTGTGCTGGATACACCATAGGAGTTTGTTCGTTTTCGACATTTGTTCTGGTAAGGTTTGTCAGCCGTTTTTGCTTTCTTTAAGTATGTCACAGAAAACACTAACGTGTTAGAAAGTGAATTGTGATTATACAGCCGTGTCTAGCAACAAGCAAGTTGAATGACGCGATTACTCTTAAGAATATCATGACGCTCTTGTCTGTAAACAGTGCAATTTTAGTGTACCGGTCATGGCATGGCAATATTTTTGTCTTCGAATTTGTTCTTTTTTATTGAGTGCGAACGCTTGTATGGAATTCAGTACATGTAAAATGTAATTCAGTTTTTTAATTGTTAAAGTTACGAAAATATACTACAAGTTAGGCTAAACAATTTGCATTTTCGGTGTTTAATACAATATTTCGAAATCACCTATTTAGTTCACTTTCTTCATCTTGAAATATGTACATGTATGTACTCGGTGTATTTTTAATAAATGAACCCCAAAAGATGATATATACTGCCGTTGTCATTTGTGTTTGCAGTGGGCAAGGCTGTAATCAAATATAATACCGCGGGCTTCAGCGAAGTGATAAAATTCTTTGTAATTAATTTCAACATTTTGAAGTTTTATGGATGCGAAGCGAACCTAGGTTTATAAATGCGAATGGTAGTTACAATTGCAATCATAACCTTTTAACAGCATATTTAATAGCTGATCGTAAAAACGGTATATCTAAATGCAATCGGCAATCATCGCGCTTGTAATTTCAGCAAGAAAAGTTTTATGACCTGATGCGTTTTCAAGTTATGCTTCATGTATTTTCTAACTTAAATATTCATAATAAAGCAGCGTTTTCAGTGTGCAAAGGTCTTAGAATGTATTCTTAAATAGAGCTGAACTTTAATTAGGGTTGGTGGTGGCATCATTGGTAAGACATCGGACTGCCACGCGTAAGGTTTACGGTTCGAGACAGACTCGTGCCATCAAAGAAAGAAATCCTTGGTTTTTTTTTCTGAGCACTATTAAACAATTTAAATGAATCGAACTCGATTCTCATCAAAACTGGAAAATTACATGAAGAATAATTAAATAGCAAAAAAAACAGTGAGAGGGTACAAAAAAGTAAAAAAGACTTACCGGCAGGTTTTCGACAAACAGTTCTATTCTGGTTAATAGTAGAAAATGTTGTTGAACTTACTCTAAGCCAACTCGCAGTTTCTCACAAATAAATCTAGTTCTAAAATTAGATCCAGGATGTCATGTTATGATCCGGTTCAGACCAGCATGAACTTATTTAAGCAAAGATTTGGCGCGCGTGCGAAAATAAGAATTAGTAGATTAACATTATATATAAAGCATAAATATGTGAGCATAAATGGATTGTGAAATAATGAGCGTATATGGAAAGCAGTGAAACCCGGTCTAGCCAGTATTCAAAAAAAAATAGAAGGATGATAGACCCTATTCAATATGGCGGCCATTTTAATATTCTTTTGTCTGTATTTAAATTAGCCCCACTAGCCTCGTTCTTCAGTCAAAAAATCAAAAGAGTATATTAATCTGAACGAGGCTAGATGGGCTAATTTAAATGCAGACAAAAGAATATTAAAACGGCCGCCATATTTGAATAGGGTCCACAACATGCCCCTATTTCTCATTAATGTGGATGACAGTATACATGCTTCACATTCCTGAATGAGCTCTTTGGGGTGAATGATCTGACTAGTATGTATATATATGCATGTTTCACATTCCTGAATGAGCTCGTGGGGGTATACTACTGCTATGTCCCGCATAAAAACTGAGGCTAAATGGAACTTTCATTCTCTTTAACACGCAGGTTTTTACTTCTTAACTTTAAATAGGAAAAATGAAGTTGCTTACGGGTTTTGGATAACTTTAGATGGTTTGACATTTCTTTCTCTGGCCAGAAAAAGAACCTCCAGTATCAGCAGTTTGAAACGAGTCCTGAAAGATTCCTCCAGATCGCCAAACGTCCCAATCTGACCTTCAAGAAACCTGCTCCTGCACTAAAATACAAAAACGAAAACACATTAATTACGTTAAAACAGCTATTTAATATTTAAAAATTCTTTCACTTTGTTCTAAAAAATTGTTTTGACAATCAAATTGCCAACTACTGTATTATAATTTATAACTGAAACATTTAATGAGCAAGTACAAACAATACTTTGTTAAATTATGTATCTCACATTTTGTTTTCAAACAGCATAAGATGTTTCTTGATATTATTTATGCAAATTCATGAAGAGTTCTCAATAAATTTCAAACTGCCTTGCAAACTTTCGAAATCTTAAATGAAGTTGGCATGTTTACCAATTAAGATTTGGCTTTATAAAAATTAGAAACTCACTGTCTGACTACCTATAATCATGAATGGTTAGGTATGAAGATGAACCATCCAACTATTAAAACAGACAATACCTGGATAAAGTACTTTTCAAACTTCCTCAAGTTATGACTCTGAAGAATATCAGCAGAGCATGCTGCCTTGAAACAGAGTTTAATCGGATGGAGTGGCGTTCGTTCATCTCCTACTGAAACATTGACTTTGCTGGCAGTAGCAGCAAGAACAACCTACGAGAAACCAATTGTGGGTTTTTTCTAATTACATGTACATGTAACTGAACAAAATGTAATGAGTTTAATATTCATAAAACTTATGTCATTCATAAATAAGAATCATTTTTTGCCCAAACTTGGAGTAAAAACTGGAGTTTTTCCACGGCCTGTACAACTTTTTCAAAGACTCTTCACATAGTAATAAGGCTGCTGAAATTCATTAGGTTGTAAAATAGACCCATCTATCGATGAACATGTACAAGTAACTAGAGTATAATTATTCAAGCATGCCACTGGCAGAACATGTTCCTACCAAAAAACAGTATTGAAGATCTTTGAGCCAACCAAAAAAATTTATTTTCACAGCAAACTCAACATTCAATAATGAAAAAATTCCTGTTTTTCAAGGAATTCTCACGTATACTTTATGCATTGTGTAAATAATTATTCTAGCCGATTTGCAACTCTTAATGCAATAATTTTTCTTCAAACTCCTGCTCCAGTATGCACACGTTTCACAACATGGCACCACTGTTCTTGATGTACATGTATGTACACAGTACTTAACCCTACTCAGACTGGGGGAGGCTGAGAGTGCCTGTGCCATCCTTCAACCTTTCCATTGAAAGAACCATTTCATGTACAAGGCCAGGATTTTGTGACTTTTCCTAAAATTTATCGAGGAGCATTTTAGTGTGTTAAACTTGTGTTCACTAATTACCTCGCTTTCATAGCAACCCATTTATAAATGAAAGGTCATTCTTTTCTTCTATTTTCTGGATTTTCTTTGGTTATTCCAATTTGCCTCATTTTATGTGCTTGCATTTTGTGGATTTTGTTTTTGCAATTCATCCCAACATATTTTCAATCATTTTACGTTAATTAGGACATTTTTTGACGTCATCAAAAAATTCAAGATGGCTGCCAAACAATTTCAAGATGGCAGATTTATGACGCCATATGACGTCATACAATGTAGCTGACAAAACAATATATCATTAAATTAGTTTTCATTTAATGTTTTATCATGGCAAATTTAGTACTGATACCTTTAATAGTTTTGGAGTTATAGGCCATGGGCACTTTCTGCCTCTCCCCCCCCCCCCCCCGTCCAGTCCCAGGAACCCCAAAAAAACCCAGTCTGAATAGGGTTAAGCCACTTCTGTCAAAAATGGCCAACTTGCCAACAATTAGAATTTGATTCATAATTGTTTAGTCTGCCAAGACTGTTTGTTTTTTGTCTGTGGCTTCTGTATGGTGGCTAGCTAGGAAACAAGGTTTAACATGAAAAACAATGTATGTCATGCCAGCACTGACTTTTGAGCTGTCGATGCTGCCCTAATGAAAAATACCACATACCAGTAATCCATAATTAACGGTTCCCTCATATTGGGAATTGGATCATATACAATCAGATCCCAAACTGAAGCGAATGTTAACACTTTATTAAATTTTTGTTTGATCTGGAAAATGCTTCAAAGAACTATATCCATTCTTAGCTCGGTGAATACCTACACGTATATCACTAGTTACATGTACCTCCACTTTGAGGAAGAATTCGTTAAGGGACCCTCGGTTCTCAGCAACATATTACCTTAAAATGAAGCACTGAAGCTCTTGTTAGTTTTCTCTTATCTGTATCCAGTTTTACAAACCAGCCCTTAGAAGTTTTAAATTTTAGGGCGTGGAGACTGCCATCTTGAAAACTTGCCTTAATGACGTCACAGTCTTGTTACGTATTTCTGATTCTTGGAACAAGGTTGTTGACTTACCTACTCTCATGGCTATTTTTCTCCAGGTTTTACTGGAGATTTCCAAGCAATAGTTTTCATTCAGAAATGCTTTATTGTACTGGCACCAGTTAGTTATTGAAGTTCGGTCACGGTCATTTATATAGAAATAGAAAACTCGTCCGCTTGCCACGTTGAGTTATAGAAGTACTTGGGAATTTGTAAGTACAAGAGAGAAGTGTTGAGCTAGCATAAGGCCCAGGCTCGTGCTTCTCTGCATTTCTTGAGTGTAATTGCTAATATAACTCAGCATAGCAAGCCGTCGAGTTTTCTATTTCTTTTATGATAAACAAACATGGGAAAATCGAGCAAACGTCAATTTATTACATAAAAATCAAAGCTAGAGGGTGGGCCATTCTGGCAGCTGAGGACTTTTTTGTGTGACCATGTGCGACCATGTGTGGTTGTCTGTGCAAAATTATAACTTGTGTGACTGTGTGCAGTCATATATGAAACCGTGTACAATAAATGTTCGACTGTGTACGGTGTTGTGCAAAGCATTTTTCATTGCTGGTGTTTTTACCTTTAGATAGAGATTTTATACTGACACTGGTCCATTCATATGCGCTGAAAGTGACAGGTATTATGAAGTCGAACAGATAAATTGAACATGCATATCGAATTGCATGTGGTAGTGCTGGGAAAGCAAGTTGAATGAGAAACTGAGGTAATTTTAACAATATGCCAAAAAGCATAGTAAGAAGTGGCAAAAGTGTGTAACCATGTGGGAACGTGTGTGACCATGTGCGACCATGTACGAGCGTGTGCTACTGTGTGCAAGCATGTACGGTGGAGCTCAGCTGCCAGAATGGCCTACCGTGCAAAGCTAACAACATTTTCAATATAGTCAATTCATTAAATTTCAAAGTGAAGTTTCAAGGCGTTCACTTCAAATCAGAAAAAAGCATTTCTACATCAACAAGAGAGGTTTCCAAAATAAATCAATTCGTTGTTCGAGTAAATACATGTAAGAAAGAAAGATCAAGGCTAGTTTAAGTACTTAGCTCTACATTTCATCACTCTCAGCTGTTCAGTTTGGAAAATCATCTCCAATATTTGGCATAGTGAATATTTCTTAATCCATTTCAAGTTTCGTTCTCATGACCATTCAAGTTCAAAATATTATTTTTTTCCTCTGTGATTGATGGACTCGGCAAAATGTTCAAGTAGCTACTCGAAGTGTTTACAAGTTAAACCTAGTTTCACTGCTCAGAAATTCGAGCAGGTGGTTCAAGACTTCCTTGAAAATTTGCTTCTCTTCATCACCTGTAAGCTTTGAAAGATTTCGTGATTACTCTTAGTGAGTTTTTCATCTGTGATCAAGTCCAGTTTAAATGCGCTGAACATTCTTGTTTCTTTGCACTTCACGTATCTGTTTCATCCTCAGTCTTCAAAGTGAGCTTCAAATGCAAACTGAGCATTGAGACGATGACTCAACGATGCATGGGCGATGCGCTCAACACTTGGCGTCAAACGTTGCTAATTTCCCGCCTTTCACAGGCAATTGGCAAGACACATGCAAGTTGCTGATGTGAATCTTAATTTTTGATAAAAGCTAACTTTAAAAAGTCAAATTTGAGCAAAGATCTGAGAAAATCATCCATTTTTGAAAATGTAAAATCAATAGAGGCCATGTACATGTACATGTAGTGACGTAGCTTGTGTGCCTTTATCGGGAATTGCAGTATGTCACCCCCAACCAATACGCAATCAGAAAGCGCATTATATACTTTGTTTTATAATAGTTTAGAACCTCCTTATTCGCTCTCTGATTCACTACTGGAAATTTCATTATCAGAACTAGAACCTCGTTCAAGTTTGAACTGGTAAAGCTCCAGTAAAACCTGGAGAAAAAGAGCCACGAGAGTAGGTAAGTCAACAACCTTGTTCCAAGAATCAGAAATACGTAACAAGACTGTGACGTCATTAAGGCAAGTTTTCAAGATGGCAGTCTCCACGCCCTAAAATTTAAAACTTCTAAGGGCTGGTTTGTAAAACTGGATACAGATAAGAGAAAACTAACAAGAGCTTCAGTGCTTCATTTTAAGGTAATATGTTGCTGAGAGGTGAGAGTCCCTTTAAACATACAGTACATACGAGTAAAGGATCATTTTTAAATTTATTACTAATAAAGAGAAAGGTACGTTAACACTTAAAAATAGTGTAGTTACTGTATAGGTGCACTTTAATGGCATGAAGTTCTACTATAAAATTATTTGGAAAGTGACATATATCTACCTCAAGGTCAGAACACATAGCTGTTGCAGTTGGTCTGGAATCAGGGTCCTTCTGAGTCATCGCAAACACCAGGTTACCAAGCTTGTTTTGTGCCTCAGAGTTGTCCAGATAGAAGAGGTGTGTGGCCTGTACCCCAGTGTTGATGTTTTTCTGACATTCCATCATGTGAGAAATGTTGCCAAATGGATGCTTCCCATTTGTCAAAGTGTAAAAACAAACACAACCAAACGAGAAAACATCGACCTTGAAGGTTCGTCTTTCACCTGGGTGGTACATCTCTCTTGCAATCCATCCATTAGTACCAGCTGTTGTCTTGTTTGTTGAGAACGATTCATTTTGAACATCTCTGGCTGTGTTGAAGTCAGCAAGGACAAATCGCTGTTTGCCAAACTCATCACTAAATATGACAAGGATATTTTCTGGTTTAATATCTCGGTGGCAGACCTTCACATTAACATGCAGATAGCGCACAGCCTCTGCTATCTGCAGTAAACAGGATAACTGATCTGATTGTAGTTCAGCAGTTTCAAAGAGGTTTTCTTCAATACATTGTGCCAAGGTTTTGTTGCACAGTTCCAAGGCAAGATACATAAATTCCTCCAACTTTGCAGTACACCAGCAACGAATGATGTGGGGATGCTGCAATTTCTTGAGCTTGTCAATTTCTGTCATGTCAAACATACGAGTGAAAACTTTCTTGACCGCTACCTTTTTGCCAGTTTTCAGTGTACCGTGGTACACAACTGTGCCTTTGCCACCCTTTCCAATGATGTTACTCTCTGACGTGTCAAATGTGATACTCCCAACAGTTTTGACCTGTACAGAAATAAAACAGTCACACTTAGTACTGGTACAGGGTAGGTGGAATTTCTTTTACTTTTGTAATTATGATAGTTCCCAATCAAATGTTCCATTTTGGAGAATAAACTTCCTAGTACTTGTATGGTTACTGTACATGAAACTTCAAGTTTTGACCTGCATAGAAACAGAAAAGTGTTGAGTACTGTACAGTACATGCATGACTGTATGACACATACTGGCATGGCAATGACACTGTTAAACAGAATAAGTTATTCTACATGGCTGTGTGGGCCAACCAGGTTTGGTTAAGTTTCAAATTTAACTTCTACATCTGGGAATAAGTAATCTGGCTATAATAGAATATAACTAAAACTTTTTGGACTAGGATATCCAATTACTCAGAGTATACCAGTCTGTCTGATGAGGTTTGAGTGGCCGACTGTTCATGCTCGGCCATTGTTGGTTGGCCAATGGAGGCAGACTGTTCATGACCATGGCTGACTGTCCACTCCTTCACAGGGAACAAGAGGGCTGACCATGGCCGACTGTGACTGACCTTGGCTGGTCATGTCACTCATAAATCTACACAAACTCACCAAGCTGACCATGGCCAACCACGATAGGCCACAAAAAAAAATCTCGTTAACGACTGATTGATGAATGACATGATAACAGTGTTATACTCACTTTGTAGTTGATATTC
Source organism: Bergia sp. 'catenularis' (assembly GCA_025434825.1). Classification (NCBI taxonomy): domain Eukaryota; kingdom Metazoa; phylum Cnidaria; class Anthozoa; order Zoantharia; family Parazoanthidae; genus Bergia; species Bergia sp. 'catenularis'. The sequence continues at coordinate 15,262 of JANRMR010206142.1, forward strand.
AAGAAGAACAGCTATTTTTGGTGAACGTTGTTGTGAGAGTGGTTCTGTAAAACTTTCTGATGTAAATTCATCAAAACTGGCCACCAAACAACTATTGCTTCTTGGCGCCATTTTCTTTCAAGTGACTTGTTCCCAGTCTTTTTGCAGTTGCTTAATTTTTGGCATAATCTAAAATGGCCACCATTAGTTTGTTTACTTTTTCAATTGCTTCAATACCATGTTGATTTCATTCATCGAAAGATGTGCTTCATTTCTAAAAGTAACCAAAATAAATACTGCAACTACCTTCAAGTTCTGCCTGTACAAGCTTGTGCAAATAAGAGAAAGTTTTGCCCCTCAACTTGAAATAACAAACTGACAAAGATTAAACACTGAGTGCTTCAAGTCACATCAAATGCAAGAAACTACTGATATCTAAAACCAGCAACAAAGCAATAAACCAAGGTTTATAACTTGGCTGACCGTAATAGACGATTAGCCATGGTCGGCCTCGGCCTTGGCCGATTGAAGACAACCCTTAGGCGGCATTCAAAAAAGTATGTTCAAACGCTCAAAATTCCCAATTTTTGACCCACCATACCCCCTTGTTTGTTTTTGTTTGTTTTGTGATGACCCCTCTCTCTGTACATACTGCTTCACACTTCGACCCCCCCCCCCCTGTAAATGAAAAGCTGTGAAGCGGCCAGGCCTAGACTGCTGGGCTTTTATGTCTAGCTGCTATAAAAACAACAAAAAAAGTTCTCAGATCTACAGTAGGAGAAACCCAGAAGAATAAAAACTTTGTTCACTGATTTTCAGAGCAAATGTATACAATGGGGAACCCGCCCTCCCCCTGTTCATTTTTCATTGACCCCTGTCTCCCCTTATCCACCGAGACTGACCATGGCTGACCGTCACCAGTCAGCCATTTTTCTCCTCCTTGTTCCCTTCAATTTGACAGAGAGTTAAAAAATTTCAAAACTTTCAGGGCATAACTGTACCCCTACCTGGAAGCTTTTGCCTTTCACACTAACAAATTATACTGCTTGGGTAAACCATCCTCTCAAAATTCTAAATCCACTCCTACTAGATACAGTTTGTAAACAAAAAACAATTTATCCAAAGCCAGGGCACAGGCTACAGCTAGTAACGACTATAAAATTTACATAATAATTATAAAATCTCTAAGGTTCATGAATCCTAGCCCTAGTTAAGATTAACCACATGCAAATGAATCGAATCTGTGCACACTTACTGGTTCATCCTTCACAGTTACCTCTCCTAGCTTAATTGATGTTTCCAGCATTGATTTCATTTTCTCCTTATCTTCATCTTGCTGGGTTTCAACATCTTGAAAATCCTTTTGAAAATCTTTGTTCTCAGTCACCCACTGAAGCAAATACTCATGAAACCCATTCTCATCATCCAGTGGTGCACCCTTGAAGTTGTCAATCTCTGCCTTACTCATTCCAAGGGAAATCAAGATGGATTCAATGTGACTCCAGTAGTTGCCAAAGCTTTTGCAATCAAAAGCAATGGGAGATGAAGGTCTAAACAATTCATCTCCATAACACATCAGCCGTGCTAGGTTAGCCTCCAGGGAGTTGTCAAAAAGAGAAGGTATTGCTTTCCAACCTGTTCTTGGCTCCTCCAACCCACAGACATTAAGTAGAAGTAACAACAAAAGCTTGATATCATACCTCTCCACATCAGGTGCACTTCCATCAGAGGGGAACAATAATTCCCACTGCTCCTTACTTATCACTCTCTTTTCATGAAGAGAGAGAAGGATTTCATAGTTGACATTTAGAACATCAGACAATGACGGATGACGTTGGCTTACGACTCTTTGTAGTGCCACCTGTCCCCCCTTGATGATCAACCTGCCCAACTCACTCAGTGCAGCATATTCTTCCATCTAGTTGTTCTGTGAAGTTAACGAGTCATTAAAAAAATAAAACAGATGTTTTAGAGACAACATTTGCAGTACAATATGGGCATTTTGCCATTATATAATATAACAAAATTTACATGTCTTTACATCTATTTTGAGGAAAGTTGATTTTTGTAAGGAGCAAATGGCAATTTTAAAGAGCAAAGAGTACACCCAAAGAGATTGTAGGAACTTTACATGTAAATTACATGCACCTATAAATTCCATTCTGCTGGATTCATAAGCAGCTTTCAATTGGTGCAGTTTGAGATCAGTTTACCTTTGTGGCCAAATGGATTTTAACAATTCATCTTAACTTTTGCTTCCTGGATTCTGCTTTTCTACTTTTTATTTTGTAATCAGGCCACCCTGAAATACCAGCTACTCCGGGGCTATTTGGTACTGCCCAGGGACAATTTGTAGTTGTGTTTATATTTGCAATTTTCATCATCATATTGGATGATGTCTTGTTCTTAATGCAAAGATGATTAACTGCATCTCAAATAACTCTTAAAAGTTCATTTAGAACCTGTTATAAACCACCGACTCAAATATCAGAAACAGTCTGCGACCATGGAATAAACTGAATGAGCACAGAACAAGTTGTTAGTTAACCCATAACTTTAATAGTGTCCTTTCAGAATTGAATAAAAAGTTCACCAGTCCTGTATTCAATGACAAAAACAATCAACATTTATATAGCCCTAAAAAGGGCAACAGTCTGCCACAGAACAAAATCTGAACAAAATGAAGGAATAATGATATCAGCTGCAGTTGCTGACACAAATCATGACTGTCAGTGTCCTAACTTTCAATAACGTTAGCTGGAACTCTTGTCAAAAATAATAACTGCAGCAACTTGGAACATGCAATTATGGGCTGATGGATATACATGTACCTGCATGATCTTTTTTCCTTACAGTTTGATTGTAAGAACTTTTAGCTGGAACCCCTAACAACAAATTGAACTTTAGCAAAACTGAAACATCTCATCAACCATTAAAAGTATGACTGGCCATGGATCCCCAAGAAAAGTACTGTAGAAGCAGTATGTAGAGATCACCCTCATGTAGAACTCAAATAGAAACTGACAAGTAAAGTAACAACTACACTGCAAACTAAAAGGCCCTTTACACGACAGAAAAAATGGGTACGGACCTGTCAAGAATGAAGAAACTGGTACGGACCCAAGTTTTTTCAGGTGTCGGGGCCATAGACATCTATAGCCCCAAAACCTTCAAAAACACGGGTCCGTACCCATTCCAAAAAACATGATACGCATAGTTTACACGGGGGGAAAATGTGAGGTCCGTACTCCTTTCTTGACGG
>JANRMR010206253.1:0-18488 GCA_025434825.1 Bergia sp. 'catenularis'
AAAGAAATTGTGGATACCATTTAGGAGGATTTAGCCACACAAGTCATGTCATATTTGGAGCTGAAAGGTCTAAAAAGCTATATTGAAAAATTTATTTATCTTAACTATGGAAATCCTATTTCTCTTCCAAGGACTACCACCTCACACAGAAGTACCATTGCCAGCACTTTCACCAACTATGGAACTTGGCACCATTGTCAGTTGGGAAAAGAATGAAGGAGACCATTTGGGGGAGGGGGACCTTTTGGCCCAGATAGAGACGGACAAAGCAACTATGGAGTTTGAAACACCAGAGGAAGGGTACCTTGCCAAGATTTTGGTCCCAGCTGGGTCCAAGGATGTTCCGATTGGAAAGCTGTTGTGTATCATTGTTGAGGATGAGGCAGATATTGCAGCTTTCAAGGATTACAAGGATACAGGGACAGCACCAGCTGCTCCCAAACCTGTTGTAAGTTGAACCTTGGCTTGTGTTACTACATGGTATAAGCTGTTACAGAATTCAAGGCTCCGTCAATGGTTTTTAACTACTAGCAACCATTTTCTAGGATAAGTTTTCAAGTGCTAGTAAAATGCTCAAGAATATTAGCAAAAACTTAAAGTGATATGACAATCTACATTTTCGTTTCATTGAAAGTGCTTAAATTCAGTATAGATCTGAAAAATTGCCTGAACACTGGACTGTGTTTATACATGTATACTAATAGTTCATCCAAACAACCTGTACTTACCGCTAGGACTGAGCATTCAAGGCTTGATAGAGATTTGTCTAGTAGTTTTAATGAGAAGCAGCTGGGGTTGTAATTATAATTAATTATGACTCACATCACTTTAATTTTCATTACTATAACAATAATTATAACTTTACTTTTTGTTATTCCAGGAAGCTGCAACTGCAACTGCACCTGAACCCACTCCAGCTCAAGCACCAGTATCACAGCCCCCACCCCCTGCCACTCCTACCCCTGTACCAGTAGTAGCAAGTCCTCCTGGGGGCCGAGTGTTTGCCAGCCCACTGGCAAAGAAACTTGCCCAAGAAAGAGGTGTTGACTTGGCTGTAAGTTTTGTTTTTAAGATTGCTCCATTATCCACTGTGTTCCCCCACCACTGGCCCATGGTGTTGCACATCGCCCATTTTTTACCTAGTCCCTTTGACACAATTTGTTATTTCCCCATTTTTATCCTGTCCCTACTGGTACAAGGCATTGTCACGCAGTTCTTTTGTCCTGTCCTCACTGGTCCAAGGCATTGTGACCCAGTTCTTTTGTCCTGTCCCCACTTGTCCAAGACATTGTCACCCAGTTCTTTGTTCTTGTCCCCACCAGTCCAAGGCATTGTGATCCAGTTCTTTTGCCCTGCCTCCACTGGTCCAAGGCATTGCGACCTAGTTCTTTTGCCCTGTCACCACTGGTCCAAGGCATTGTGACCCAGTTCTTTTGCCCTGCCACCACTGGTCCAAGGCATGCACTAAAATTTGTCAGGTTAATGAAAATAACAAACTAAGGGTAATCACGAACCCTAGATCAATTGGGGTTACCTCTATAACCAGCTTTAAGTACCCAGGGATTCCCTAAAACCACAGAGGACCCTCAGCAACCTGCTTCAAGGGGTGCCAAGGACACCCTCCCATCATTTGGGGACACTCTACAACCACCTGTAGGGGTACCTAGAGATAAGGGTTCCCAGAGACTCCCTATAATCATTACTTTGGGGACCCTCTACAACCAGCTGTAGGGGTACCCAGGGATAAGGGGTCCCAGGGACTCCTTATAATCATTTGGGGACTCTCTACAACCAGCTATAACTGATAACCAGGGACTCCCTACAATCATTTGGGAACCTTCTATAACCAGCTGTAAGGGTACCCAGGGTTAAGGGGTCCCACTGGGGGTTCCCTCTATAACCAGTTACAGTACAAGGGGTCCCAGGGTACTTTTAAAACACTGGGGACCCTCTACAACCAGCTGTAAGGGGTCCCAGGGACTCCTTAAAACCACTTAGGGACCCTCTTCAACCAGCTGTAAAGGCACCCACGACTGCCTATAACTCTACACTAAAGGAATTCACCAAAAGCTAGTAGCAACTGGCAACTGAAGAAATATTGTGAAATCATCACATTGTGTAAGTGTCAAGTGTTTTGCTTTGTCATTTGTGGCACAGAGTATCCAGGGTAGTGGACCAGGAGGGCGTGTCATTGCAGGTGATGTGTCAGTAGCACCAACAGGTGTTCCAGGTGTTCCAGTGATGACTGCCCCACCAGGTACTACACACAAGTTTGAAACACAACTGTTGGCCTATGGTTTAAGTCTTATTTTAAAGTTTCCATTCTTTTTTTCTATTGAAAAACTACCATTCTTTTTCATTATAGTAATAATAATAATAATAATAAATATTAATATATTTTCATGGTACAGAATCAGTAGGTGCTTTCAAACTTTCAAATCTGCCTAAATATTAGTAAAACAAAAAAATTATTATTTTAAGAATGCAATTATTTTGGAGTTACTGAAATGTGACATTAGCCTTGTTTGAATCTCCCAAATTTGAAGCTGAAAAAATGACTGTTCATGCTTTCAGGGTAGTATCATTTTGAACACACAGTCTTCTGTCACCTAGTGTTGGAGATGTTTTTGTACCAGGGGTAGACTTGTTCTGACTTATTCTGACTTATTCAGTAATTCTTTGTCAAAGTATAAACTATATTGAGATTTAGATTTTACTAGATTTTGCAGTAATGAACATGGATCCCCTTGCAGTTGCAGGGGCACAGTTTACAGATCATCCTCTATCAAATGTTAGGAAGGTAAGAGGTTACTTACTTTTAGTACCTGGCCGTTTTAAACACAGGTTCACACAGCCATTGAAAAGTCGTTGACTATCCAAACAAACTTCCAGGATTAGTGTTAAGTAGAATTTGGCAGCTGGTTTAACAAAGTTGATAACTGAGTTCCTATTCTGGAACATATACCCGAACCTAAGCAAGGCCACAACCCCTGGGGGATAAGGGCTGAATGGGAACAAGGGTGAATGGTGTCCATACAGTGTAACTGTAGAGTCTTGACATATCCAACAAAATTTTCCATGCTCAAAGAACCACAAATGAATAAGAATCTTCAACACTGAATATAAATACTAATCATCTTCCTGCCAAACCCTCCAAATATGGGCACTGTTATTCCTGAGGTGCTCAGGATTAGGAACTGTTTTCTCTTTTCCTTTGGCATAGTTCCTCATCATTGCACTATTCATCCAAAGAGAAAACCATAGCATTTTAGCAAAATGGTGACTCTACAATGTAGTTAAAACAAGTGAAACAAACAGCTTCAAACTTAAAAAAAAGTGTGATTAAAATTTAAAAAAATTGGTTGTTTTTCAATATCTTTCATTAAAAATCCATATGGAACTTAGATTAGTATTTTGATAAAATATTGTATTTGCTTATATGATTGTTTGTTCGTAGGTGATAGCAAGGAGACTCTTAGAGTCCAAACAGACTATTCCTCACTACTATTTGTCAGTTGACATCAGAATGGATGACCTCATGGCGTAAGTTGCCAGATCAACAAATGTTACTCACTCTTTCTTCACTCATCTTCACTTTATTCCAGGGTAGAAAAATTGTGCAGTTTACAAATTTGCCAGATATATTAATAATTAAACTGCCTGTAGGAATTGAGAGGACTTGAAATAGCAATCTTGAGAATTTTAGTTTATACAGGTGTACATGTATGAACAAATGTTCTTAGTCCTGTTTCAAACGTCATGCCACTGCGATGCCAAGCTAAATAGAACAGCATGGCAGTGGCACAGCAGTGGTTTCAAATGTTGAATTAAAACTTGTTGCACCAAATGCAAAATGGCAAAAAAAGCAAAACTGTCAGGAAAAGGCAGAAAATGAGAAACATACAGTTTTTATAACTTATGAATTGAGTTCCGTCGACATGCAGTGGCACAACATTTGAAACTACACTGTGCCACTGCTGTGTAGCATGGCAGACTTTGTCAAACTTCCTTGGTGTTTTGAACTAAATTGGAGTTGCCACACCAAATGATTTCAAATGTTGTGCTACTGCTGTGCTAAATCCAAATTTAATTCCTGAACTTAATTCGGCACAGCAGTGACGTGACCACTGAAAACAGGCCTAACTTATATGAATCCCTTGTCCCAAAATCCTGTATTAGATTGTCAGTTATAGGGATATATGCTTATAGACAAACTCGTGTCATGTTGCAGGGTGCGAGAAGAACTAAATGACATGGCCAGAGGTGAATACAAACTGTCTGTGAATGATTTCATTGTGAAAGCTTCAGCCCTCGCCTGTAGGAAAATCCCAGAGGTGAACTCATCCTGGATGACTGACTTCATTAGACAGTAAGTACATGTAGATCAAAGTCATCTAGATGATCATTTCACTGAAAAATAATTACCTCATGTTGAATTAATACTTTTAAACAATTCTAAAGTTCATTTGTAACAAACTGGGTTTCATTTTGAAATTTTTAGTTTGAAAATTAGTATACTGAAATATTCATCTTAGCTTGTGTAGCGATACATTTTAGTCAATCATGCAAACCACAAAAATGAGTTGGTGGTTGAAGCAATCTGCAAAGGGATTGGGGTGCAGGCTTTATTCTTCCTGAAATATGTAACACCGCTCTTGCACAGTTATGTTCAAACTGTTCCTGAGAAACCCAGTTACATTAACACAAAATAACAACCTGAACAAGTCTTCAAGAAATCAAGGCAATCATGATTTAAACTATGGGCTAGTGCTAGTCCACTTTCACCAAAACAGGCCATTAAGATTTTTTTTTATCCCTGTTGTTGTGATTTCATAAACTTAAATTTTGGAAATCATAGTGGCAACTTAAAAATTTTGGTACTTTTGGATAGTCATTACTTTTGGAACTTTATGGTAATCACAGGACTATTCCTCCATTTTCTCAGACACCACAATGTTGATGTGAGTGTAGCAGTCAGTACCAGTAATGGACTCATTACACCAATAGTGTTTGATGCCGATAAAAAGGTTTGTATATGAACACCCCAGGGAGGGTTCGAAGGATGATTTTTTGAGTCCGAAATTTGGGTCTGAAGGGATTTTTATGGGTCCCAAAAACATGCCAGTATTTTTTCAAGGGGCATAATTGAACTCTTGCATTTATGGAGTAAGTGTACATGTATTTTTCATTCAGAACGCAAGTCAGGTACATAAAAAAATGTCAGAGATATTTTTGGGTACCGGTACATAGTTTTTTCGAGGCTGGGATTTTGTGGGTGTAATTCGAACCCCCCTGCCCCCACCCCCTTCTCCATAAGAAAAATAGCCAAGTGGGGCCCTTTAGATGAACTCTGATAATTATTTTGTAAAACGTTAATGTTTTTAATTTTAATGGATGACTTATGTTTTAGTTGTTTTGAGCATGGTTTTCATGAATTTCTGGCATTTGCTGTTGGGCTTGGAAAAAGGCAATTTAGGGACCGGTCATTATTTATGGCCAGGGCTGGGGCTGAAGAAAATATTTTTCCTTCTCAAAAATCTTTGACCCAACCTGGTTTTGACACATTTCTCAGTACAAATGACTGTTTAAAAACCTACCTACCGGGTACCTGCAAAACTGACCAAAAATTTTAATTTGTTGCCCATCCAATTTCTCTTCATCCCAAAGCCCATCCATAAGTAATGGCTGGCCCCTTATCATAGACCAAGAAATTTATGTCCGTTTCGATATTTTAAATTTATCGCTGAAACAACCTGGTTATAAAGAGCAGTTACAGCAGTCAAGATTATTTTAAATGAAATATAACTTAGTTCCTTATGTTTTTGTATTAAAAAGTGATAGCAAGCATAAAATAAAACACTATACAGATCGTTTTCACACAAAAAAGTCAAAGGAAAAAAGAATATTCGGACAACAAAAATGAATTTAACTGTTTTGTAAAGACATACTTACAGGTTGTGCCTCGCCTCAACAGGGCCTCAGTGCGATAAGCAAAGATATAAAGGATTTAGCAGAAAAAGCCAGAAATAACAAACTACAACCTCAAGAATTCCAGGTGAGCATCACCAGAGATAAAAGCCAAATCGTTTCCCAAGCTAAGTGGCTCATAAGGCCAGTGCTTATCTCTGATTCCCGTAGTGTTAAGCAGATGAGAGTCTGACTCCAGCTCGTACTCATTTATACAGCTGAAGCAAGTCAAGCAAAGTGCCTTGAGAAATGGTTAAAAAATTACTAAAAATAGTTTGGAAATTTTCTTGTAAAAAATTTTAAGAAATCTTGGAACGTCTTTAGAAATTGTTAAAAAGGTTTCAGTTTTCAAGTTCTAGGCAATTTTTTGAACATTTTAGGAAAATTTTTCGAAATTGATAATCTCACTAGTTAAATTAGGGAAAATAAGTCACTTTGGTATTCCAGTAAAACGCTCGAGTCTATATTATAGCAGGATTGCATTAGTCAGGGAAAAGTCAGGGAAAAACAACTTTTTTTCCAAGGTCATGGAAAAGTCACACAATTTCCAATGGGTTCAAGGAAAATCTAGGTTTCTGCTTAAAGTCAGTGAAAAGTCAGGAAGTGTTATTTACCCTGGAACAAGCTCCCGTTATTGAATGTATGTCGAATGACTTCAAAAAAATACAAACTTGTGAAATTGACCATGTTATCTTTGTCAGTGCAAACTGTCAATGATAAGGTCAGTGAAAATTTGCCATAGGTAAAGGAATGTTTTTTATTCGGATGTGTAAACCCTGAATAAATAAATGTTACCATTCGCTTGCAATTTGACTTCTTGATTTGTTTGTTTTCTTGTTGCAGGGTGGGACGTTTACTATCTCTAACCTTGGCATGTTTGGTGTGAAGAATTTCTCGGCAATAATTAATCCACCTCAGGTACGCACTAAGACTGCTTATTGAGTTCCTGACGACCATACGAAAGTTTCTCGCGCGTTTCGTGTGTGTCGTACACGTTACCTGGTTTGCAGCTTTGCAGTGATTTCTAGAAAGAGAGTACAATAGGGAGATTTTAAAAGCATCAACGATGGCAATATCAGCTGGAGTTTCAACTTCCTGTTTTCCCTGTTCATTGATACAATGATAAAAAATGGATAACCCTCAAATCATGTAAATTGTGGGCCCAAAACTCAAAACCTAACCCTACAAGTGATCCTAACCCATTTTTATCGACTCATAATTAACAGTCCTCCATTAGAGGATCCCTCATTTGTTTTGCTACTGGTTCTGATAGCTGTATCTCGTTTCAGTCTTGTATCTTAGCAGTTGGCAAAACGGAAAGACAAGTAGTTGTGGACGAATCCAGTGAGAAAGGGTAAGTATCATGCAGTATTCGCCCCTCCAGAAACGACTAGAGGACCAAGTTCGTCTTCCCAAACGGGTCCAGAAAGCATTGCTCTAACGAGTTCTTAGACAATCCATTATTAACAACTTCTAAACACTATTGCTTTTGCCCAGTGCATGTGACAAAAACAATGCAATTAGAAAAATCCGTTATCTGAATCACATCACAGTTTGTACCCGGCTAATGATTGTGTATTGTTCGTTTATGTAAAACTTGCATTTGTAGACTGTTGGGTTGGATGGTTCTAGTCTTATTTACATTACTGGAGTGGCTAATAATAGAATAATTATATTGTATCGTGTTGCATTGCATCATATTCGATTGTGATATATATTTATCAGTATTAAGGAGTTATCAAACTGCTTTGAGCATGTAAACTTAGCTAAATTTACTACACTCACTCGTTAGTATTGCAGTTCTCGATGTCAAACTGAAAGCATTTAGGCGTTTTTTGCAATCGGTCTATACTTGGCAACTTAAAAATAGTGAATATGATGATGATGACGATGATGATATTGATGGTAGTGATTATGATTGTGGTGGTGGTGATGATGATAACGATGGTTTGTTGATAAAATCTTCCAGGTAGCTCTTACATATTACAAGTTTACACTAGTTATCTAATTAAATTACCTTGGAGCACAACCTACAGTCACATGAAGTTTTTGTTCTCTTCCTTTCCAGATACACCGTTGGGTCAGTAGTGAGTGTAACAATCAGTTGCGACCATCGAGTGGTCGATGGAGCTGTTGGGGCACAATGGTTAGGAGTCTTCAAGAATTACCTGGAGAATCCTCTGACAATGTTGCTCTAATAACATCAACAAGACTCTTAATCCTTGAGAAAGATTTTTTAATGGTCTAAACTGTTGACAGCAAATCATCATCTTCCCGCCGTTGGACTTGGAATCCAATTTTCTTTGAATATATATACTCTCAACCTTTTTAAAGTTACATTGATCCACAGATGTTTAAGAATCGTTCTCTACCTTACGTTACAAGTGGTTTGGATTATTTTCGTATAATAAATTTGTGTATTTGTTTTTGCTAACCCTGTAGACTGTCAAAGAATATAACTTGGTATCCTCCCTAAGATCGGATTATTGAAATATGAACACTAATGGATTTTGACTGCTGCATTTCTTGGAATATCTACACTGGGAAATTCCGGAGTTCAGTGCCAAATGTTAGTTGGATCAAAATAAACTTGTGGTGCAGTTTCACGCATGTCTTGTTTCGATTAAACTTCAACAAAGAGATGTTCATATTGAAACACATCAACTTCAAGGAAGAAAACAATCGAGTATTTATTTGTTTTGTAACTTTATGGTCTTGAAAGTACCTATTTAAAAGCGAAATAGCGGCAATGCTAGCCAATTACTCACAGTTTGAAACCTGCTGGGACAAAAACAGTGTTGGTCGAGGAGAACATAATGGTGATCCAACGTCATCCACTTTATTTGAACGGATCTAACGTGTTGCACCCAGTAACGTTCCATGATTAGTAACAATAACAATATTTAGTCAAGGTGCTCTCTCACATAAGTGATTTTCAGTAAATCGGTCAGATCGGGTACATCGTAGACCAACCGACACCATCCAACGTTATTCAAATAGCTTTTACATATTGCACCCACTGACGTTTATGTTGGACCAACGTGTTGAATGAAAAGTTAATCAAATATGATCCAATGTTGTCAAATTTTATCCAACAAAGAGATTAACCAATCAAATCTGACCGACATCATCCACTGTCCTCCGACAAAGAAATAAAGCAATCAAATCTGACCAACTTTCGCCCGCTGGCATCCAGCATAGAAATAAACCAACCAAATCTGACCAGCATCGTCCACTGTCATCCAACAAAGAAATAAACCAATCAAATCTGACTAACATCGTCCACTGTTATCCAACATGGAAATAAACCAATCAAATCGTCCACTGTCATCAACCAATAAAATCTGACCAACATCGTCCACTGTCATCCAACAAATAAACCAATCAAATCTTACCAGCATCGTCCACTGTCATCCAATAGAAATTAACCAAACCTTCAACGTAATAGAAACAGGTGAAAGCTACCGTATAGCGAGAAACGTTTGTGGGATGCAAGTTTTGTTATTCTTGCAGCTTTCGGGACATGACAAAAGCAAGATCCTCCAATTAAAAAAACTCGTGCAAGGAATAAAATTCGCAAAATGTTTGTCCACTTCCTGTATGAAAACATATATTTTAGCGCCAAAATGAAAAACATTCGTTTTTCACTTGACTGTACGATTACGTTAAAGCAAGCACGGATAGCCGCAGGCATAAAATAACTTTGAAGGTTGTTGTTCTAGCCTAATATAGCAACCCCGTACGATCTTAACTAACGACTCGGGCGACGTTTTTGGATTTCATATTTTTCTTCGAAATTTTCGGTAGAGTTGCAAACATTTTTCACTTCCCGCAGACTATTCTTTCCTTCGTTACGATCGGTCTCTCCCCTGTAAACTAGCTCTTCCGAGGAAGATAACTCTTTGACGAAAAGAAAACAACAGGCTGCAGGGACGCTACAAGCAATATTCCTCGTTATCTGATGGATTCTTCCGAACTGCAAAATTAAGTCCTGTACGAAAGTTCGCAAACTCAAGGAAATGTGTCTTGCCACATGATAATGAAGTGACTGGTTGGGTAGTCGGGCTCGGGGTGGAGCCTGTCGCGTGGCCGCAAGGAGCTTGGTTCAGGGTGGTGGTCAGGTGGGAAGATGCTTGGTTTTGGGGCGGAGGTCACATGGCATTGCAGAGAACGAGCTTGGCAGGATCAAACAGCGCATCCGTACATTTATTAACGTAATTTGTGCTATATTAATTTTTTAATATTTACAGTTGTTGTTGATTATTATTATCATCATCATTATTACTATTAACTCTGGGGTGTGCGGGAAATGTTTCGACCATTTTCTTGGACGATCCTTTCCAAAATCCGCCACAAACAAGGATGCTAATATTGAATATAAAATTCGGTAACAATGCCTGCTAGACAGGACACAAATTGGAGTGGTTCACTTCGTTTCATTCCATTAGCAATAGACTACCACTTCTAACAGAGTTGACTTGATGAACACTTGTTCATGGGCTAGCTGTCTCGTGTAAGTTCGTTTTCTTAACCTCTTCTTGCTTAAACGGTAACCAATTGATCACCCCAGTAGTCAATATCTGTTTGGAGTTTTGCGTATCAAGATGTTGTACCTGGCGACGAACATATTCCACCATTTCCGCTAGTTTAATGGCATTTGTGTTCTCTTTGTCGTGGAACATATTTCTGTTGAATAAGGTTCAAAATTATTTAAAATTAATTTATGATAAAATGTTAGATGTTCTAAAACCAAACTCTTTCGATCATAAGATCATCTTATGATGGAAAATGTTTGGTTTTAGAACATTTTACAACTTTACCACAATTTTACATAAATTTTATCCTGACCGAATATGGCAAGATTCAAAATGTTTGCGTCAAATACTACCCCAGTCTATAAAAAAGAAAAGCAAAGTGGCAATGGCCTTAATATATGTAAAATAGTTGTTTAACAATACGGTCTTCAAGAGACTAAAATAATTTTTAAGATACGTGGAAGATCCACAGTTGAGAAAAATACTGGCAGGAAAGAGTAAAATCAACTCCACTTGCTAGATACGTATTTAACTCCTGAGAAAACGTGAAGGAGGTGAAATATCAGCTTTTTCTCGTTGACTATGTACTCATAGAAAATGCTAGCTCGTTTTCTAATTGTTAAGTACATACATCAAGTATATCTATGGTAGGTGTGGTAGCCGAAGGGCATAATTCAGAACTAAATTTAAACTTTTCATGAAATAAAAAAGCTAAATCCTTCTCGAGCCAAGTGGCTCATAAGGCCGGCACTTACATGTATCCGGTTTCCGTAGTGTTAAGCGGATGAGAGTCTGTGACTCCAACTGGACAGGACCCTAATCCATCACAGGTTAGCCCCCAGCAGAAGCTGATACTCATTTACACAGCTGAGTTGATGGGAGAAAGTTGAGTAAAGTGCTTTGCTCAAGGACACAACACAGTGATCGGGTCAGGGTTCGAACTCACAACCTTCAAGTTATGAGTCAGTCATGCTAACCACTTGAGCACTGTGCCACCGACATGAAATAGGAAGTTCAATTATTTTCTTAGCTTTCGAACACCATTAAGTCCTATACAGTATTTCGGAGTAGTGACTGCGGACTACACTGGTAATCCAAAGCTAGGAAAATATTCAACTTTCAACTATTCGTGAAAAGTTTAAATTCATTTCTACAAATGTAGATGCGTGTTTTACGTTTTTAAGCCCGCTGACTTGTTACAAAGTTTCCTCACCTCCATAAAGCCGCAGCAAGTACTCTGTCATGAGACAACAATCCCTGTCACGAGAGAAACAGAAGGCATAATTATTTTGACTCGACAGTTGTATTTTGCTTGTCTAAAGGCTTGCAAAAAAGGGCCCCATTCAAAAATAATGTTGGTGCAATATCACTGGTTTTATCAACTTAATAAAATGAAAATGAGAAAAATAAATCCCCATATAAAATAGAAAACCATTTAATACATGCAAGTCATACAATAGAATCTATCTACCTCATCGTATGCAAAGATGAGGCCATAGAAATTCTCTACAAGTTCTTGTAAACTATCCCTTCTTGTTGTTGCATCGTGGACCTATGATAAAGCAAAAGTAAAATGACTTATTAGGGTTGCAAATCTGCCATGAAAATTCAATAACTGTTCAGTGCCACTAAGGAAGGAATGAGACCTAGTATTAAATTAATTAGTAACTCATTTAATAGCCCCAGCCAACAAAGCATTTGTCGGGACAAACTTGAGTTGAAAAACTGCACTTGCACAAAGTGAGGGAGGATTTTTTGCTCTCTCAAGTCACCCCGGAGTCTTTTTAGGAGTAAAATATTAAATAAACAAAAAGTGTATGTACAGGACATTACTGCTTATTGACGCAGTAGCAAGCCCTGGCCAATTTCACAACTCCTTACCCCCATGACTTTCATTCTCTCTGCCACATCTTGCCACATTATCTCCACCAGTTTGCGGTACATGAAGCGTCCATCTTTCCCCTCTTCCTTCAGGCGTACGAGGCACATCCTGTTCAACAATTAAACTAAATTGGTGTGGCCTAACTAGCTCAAGCCATACAGAGTAATGCATTTGAAGACATTGTTGGGGACTTAATTTGAATGTAAGCAGAGGAAAACTAAATTAAACAATCCAAAATTAAAAAATAAAACCTGAGACGAAGATTCTGAAAAAAGTTAGGAGTCAATATTCTACCTCAGCCCAAAAAACTAGGTCTTTTTTTTAAAAAGAGTGTACCACATACGACATCAAGATAACAATGTTCTTTTAATTCTATGCTATATTAAACTGTACTATATATCTTAACCTATTGCCATAACTGCAGTGCACTGAAATCAGACTTACCAGACATGCATCTGATTGACCAGGAACCAAGACTGGAATGTATCTGGCATACAACAAGCTTTAAAGACGAAAACAACAAGATACTGAGGTCAAATATTTAATGGAACCACTGCTTTATGTTTCAAACTTTTGAAATATCAGCACTCTGAATGCAAGCATAAATGCTTTAGTCTCTGACTGTGCACCTGATTGCATACCTGAGTGTCTCTGATTATTTACCAGAATGTCTGTTGAGAGTGTCTCTGACCATGTACCTGAGTCTCTGACTGTGTATCTGTCATGAGCATCTCTGACTATGTGTGTGAGTCTCTGACTGTGTACCTAAGTGTCTCTGACTATGTAACTGTGTGTCTTGTACTTTGTACCTGAGGGTTTAGAATTATGTACTTGAATGTCTTTGCTTACGTAACTGATCAGTATTGCTGACTACCGTATATGCTTGTACCCGAGTGTGTCTGAAACCCTGTGTACGCAAGTGTGCCAGTTATTAACCTATGTGTCTGCATTAATTGCTTAATAACTATAAGAACTTTTTCGTACAAAAAAACTTGTGTACTAAGGTTACCAGAAGTTGACTTTGGTACCTATACAAGTTTTTGTCATGCGCTTTTGAAGTTCTCTTGCATTTTTGTGCTGTCATTTGTCACTTGCAAAAAGTTAGATTTTGGCCAAGTTTACATGAAGTATAACTAATACTAAATACTGAAGATCTTGCATTACATATGTCACTTGCAGTTTTTGTAACAGTACCTTCATAGAAATCCTCATATGTAACTCCTTCCACACAACATTCATAGAGAGTCTTTGCACTTCTAAGTAAAATCTAATAATTAAAAAGAGTACTTTCTCATTCAAGACATTGAGAAATTTTCATTATATTTGCTAACAAATGGTCTTTGAAAACGTTTGGCAGGAGTTTCAAAAAGAAAAACTAGTAGGAGTTGGAACAAGTAGAATAGGAGTTGGAGGTTTATTGATGTCACTGTAACTGGAGTCTGGGCGATTATAAGGTTTGTACCCTCTGGGACTTTTCAAATTCCATGACTTTCAATGACCTCATTTTCACAAAGGCTTACCGGTATACATGGGTAACATAAAAAAGTTATTTTTTTATGCCCTAAAAAGGAGGGGCCACTTATATATAGTACAAGTCAGCTTATACATGGGGATTTACGATATGTGAAAATATCGCGGTTTTGCTGTTTTAAAGCGTAGTTGATGCTTGGGGTGAAAAGTGATTGATTTTGTATTACCGGTAATTTAAAAATAAACATAATTTAGTGGTTTTTCTCTCAAACTTTTAAACCGAAAAACTAAGTTCTATTCATTTTCCATGACCGAAGCTAAAAATTCCATAACCAAAATAAAATTCCATGACTTTCCAGGTCTGGAAAACAAATTTCAAAAATTCCATGACTTTCCAGGATTTCCATGACCTATATAAACCCTGAATTATGGTGAAACTAGGCATCATAAAGAAGGCTAGTAAACATCGCTTGCTGTTTTGAAACTCCTGCTTAGAACTGTCAGTTTTATAGTGTGACTAAAATTTAGGTAGTGTGCCTACAAGTTGAAAACTGCCCACACAAGGTTACCTGAAAAAGCTGAACATGATATGGAACTTACAGCATTCTTGGAGTAGAATCCACCCAGCCATCCAATGTACTTTAAAAACCTTGTTCCAAGGCTTTCTGTGTCCTCAGAAGGTGCTGCAATTGTTGCCCCTCCACTGCGGGGGTCCTAGAACATAATAGAAAATATTAATGTTGATCTTCTGAACTTCAATGAAGTTGAAAATTATTCTATCTGGAAATCAATCTGTCTTAAATGCTGTGTATCTGTTTTAGGGTATATAGATTTCCATTATTTACTAACAAGTGTTCCTAACAACTAACCAAGGGATTACTGTCTCTCCGGGGAAGGGGGGGTTGTCCCATATATTGACTGTACGGGTATGTGTCACTGCCCATGGTATGGTTTTCAAGCCTTTTGGTTAAGAACAGGGTAAATAAATTATGGTGTTTTGATCAAGAACAGGGTATATAAATTATGTTTTCAAAGGCTGCATGTCCTCAATAAAAATGCACAAAAAAATAAGTCAAGAACAGGGCTTGCTTTTCTTGCTTTGAGTCTGGAACAGGGTATCACTTTGCAGCTTGTCTTGGTCAGAAACAGGATCAGGCTTTGGGGGGACTCAATGGCACACCCCCACCCTGAAATTTCAGGAGTACCCCTCAGGACTGTCTCCCACCATGGGGTCCGAGTAGGTTGCAGTGCCTTCAGAATTTTAAAAGCTTTCCACTAAAATGCTAATAATCTGCAATTCCCACAAACCTGTACAGATGAGAACCTCCTAAACACTGTCTGTTTGTAGAGCATTGAAACAGTCAATAGAGTTGGTCTGCACGCAGCAGCAGTCACTGGTTGAACTTGCCCCTCAGAAATGCGTCTATTGGTGTTTGTACAAACACATGCACAGTTTCTCTGTATTAGGGAAGCATAACAGTTTATATGTAAAGTTCTCTTAGACTCTTACTACTCCAGACGGTGACCACATGTACACTTTTTTGTATTTAAGTTAATTAAGTTAATTATCCGTAATTCTTCAAGCTCTGGCGAGTTTATCATAATCACCAACTTTGAAATTCGATGGATTGTACTTGCTTGGATCAAAACATAACGCAACGAGACACGTGCGCCAATTGACAACTGCGCGAAGATTGAAGATGATAGCCAGAATAATACAAGTAAATATAAATTGCAATCAGTTCTAAAAGTCAGTTAAAGGTCCTCTTTAAAGTTCAACTTACCACTGATTGACTTTCAAATATACGGCCTTGCGATCTGAAGAGCGAAACAAGGGCACAACTTGCCCGATCGGCACGGCGAAACGTCCCAGAAATCATGCGTGAATGCATGACTGCGTAAACTTTGCATGTACCGATTTATGTTTATTATCGAAACAGCGCCTCGTGTCAAAACAAAACCAAAGTAGAGCTACTACGGGCAATTATGTGCTATAACAACAAGCTAAAACGTTGTTAGAGAACTAATTTACAGCCCGAACTGCGCCACCGGGAAGTGTACTTTCACTGAACACACTTCATCCGCCATCTTTGTTGCGTAATCCCCTCAAGGTTTCACGCGCGGCTACCAAGCACAAACAGGGGGGGGGGGACGATTCACCAATATGGCCACTTTGACAGCGAGAGAAAACACTGGCCTAGAACCGCACAAAGAGAATGTTCTTGTCAGTGGAATACCAACAGTTGTATCGAAGCTTCTTCCTTCAAAGTGCAGTTCAGATATTGTTGCTGTAGTGATACCTGGTAACCCAGGGCTGATTGAATATTACGATGAGTTTATTTCGAGTCTGTTTCAGGCAAGTGGAGAAAAGCTGTCAGTCTATGGAATATCTCACGCAGGTACATGTGAAGAAACATTTTTTATTTTAATATTTGGCCCAAAAACATTGAGTATCGACTTCTTCTAGGTAAAATTAGATTATCCTGCTTGTAGACTGTATGATCGGAATTCAGCGGGCAAACGGCTATACTGTTAACTGTAGGAAACATAATATTTAGCAGGTTTAACAGTCTCTTTGCCATTGATATATCTAAATATGGATATAAGTACGTAATGTCGAAGATGTCTGATCTAAAGCCGTGGGGCTTATTATAAAATCAGACCTCTTCCTTTCTGTGTTTTGAAAATAAATATATGTTCGTGACAATATCAACAATGGAAGACTTGAAGATAACAGATGCTTCGAAATCGACGAGGGTGCGATTACCCTTGATCGACCTTGAGTGATTGAGGTGGAACGAATACCATCCGGAATCAATCAATCAGTTGCCGAGGTGGTATCACTCACCAATTTAGTTTTGGCTGGGTGTGTGCCAGCAAAGCCTATAAGCCAATGAAACCCTGATCTTATTCCAGATCGACCAGAAAAGGCAATTTCCTGTTTTTATATCCTTTTTCAGTTCAAACTGAAAAACTCAAGCAAATTTAAGATAACTTTATGCTCCACATATTCTCCAAAAAAACACATATATTTCCAGTCTAATCAGGCAAAATGGATTTACCCAATTCCAGTCCAAATCACCTGAAACCCATACAAGTTTTAAGGGTGCACATACCTTTATAGTCAGTTATGGGGAGTACCCCCCCCCCATTCCCCCATCTCTGGAGTCAGTTGACAGATCACCACTCAGCTGTACAGTGGTGACAATGTAAATTGATAATTTCCCACCCCTTGTCCATACCCTTTTCAGCATCGATTAACAATAATAGGTATAATGAAATCAAAAGGAGCTGCTAATCCCACAACCAGTCAATCTATATCCTTTCTTGTTGGCTTAATTGGATAGCTTGTTTCGATTCTCTGAATTTTCTTTGTTAGTATTAACTAGATGTCAATTTTAACCCTCAGTATTTCAAATAACTTCCATTTATAAAGTTTAACTGTTGTAAAAGTCCGTATACTATGGTGTACTGACATTACTGTTGTTCACCATTCAGGTCATTCTCCAGTTGATGGCTTCACTACTTCAGAATCTCACAAACACATGCAAAACTCCAGTGATGGGAAAGACTCAAACAGCGCATTCACACTCGAGCAGCAAATAGAACACAAGATAGCATTTTTGGAAGAACATATCTCCGCGAGGTCAAAACTCATATTGATTGGCCATTCAATAGGTGCCTATATAATACTCCAACTCTTGAAGAGTGACCATGTAAGATCACACATCTTGAAAGCAATTCTCCTATTTCCAACTATTGAGAGGATGGCATCTACTCCTAGTGGAGTGATCGTTACTCCATTTGCTAACTATTGCAAGTGGCCAGCAGTTCTTGTGACAGGCCTGGCATCCTTTATCCCTGAGACTGTCAAGAAAAGCTTGGTACAATGGTGGTTTGGTAAGAGAAAGGTCCATAGCTGTGCCATTAAAGCAACTTTGAAGCTCGTCAACCACAGGACTTGTGATAATATTCTAACCATGACGCAAGGTGAAATGTTAGAAGTTGACCTTCGAGATGACCAGGTAAAGCTACAAAATTTAATCAATCTAGACAATAGATTGATAGATAGACAGACAGACAGACAGACAGACAGACAGGCAAGCAGGTAGGTAGGTAGGTAGGTAAATAGATTAAGGAAATAGATTAATGGTACAACTACTACATTTGATATCAACCAGCATAGATATAACCATACCAGAATGTGGCTGAATAGGCCATTTGCATGGTGGCGTCATATACTACTATACTACCACAATGCTTTGCCCACTTTCTTCTGTAAGTTAGTGCTAATTGTTCTACTATCCTCATGAGGGAATAAAACTTTGACTAAGAAAGAAAATTTGCAAAGCATTCTGGTATTAGTAGTAAGTTGATGCCACCATGCAAATGCCACCTACTCTGATACCCTGTCTTAGACTTGCATAGCTATCCATAATCCCCATCCTATCTAGGACTTTGCCAGAATGTCCATATACCTGTTCCACACTAAACATAAAAATCTGTCAATGATTTTTATCTTCTGTTTCAAATCAAAATGCAAAAAATCATAATCTTAGGCATTCTGGTGGCCCTAAAATTCCTAAAAATCCCTAAATATTTTTACTTGTCCTAAATAGCCCTACTTTTCCAGC
>JANRMR010206364.1:0-13090 GCA_025434825.1 Bergia sp. 'catenularis'
TACTTGATCTTGTGGAGGAAGGTAGGACATTGTTTCTTTAAACAAGCAGACTACTTGATCTTGTGGAGGAAGGTAGGACATTGTTTCTTTAAACAAGCAGACTACTTGATCTTGTGGAGGAAGGTAGGACATTGTTTCTTTTCTTAAGTTACGTCAATCGCCCCTCCTTTATTTATTCCATCATTCGATTATTGATTGATTTTTAATTTACTGATTGATTGATTTATTGATTAATTTGTTGTTTGTTTATCTATTCATTTATTTACTTATTTATTTACTTAATTATTTGTTTATTTGTATATTTATTTATTCATTTGGTTTTTTTGTTTGTTTATTTATCTGTTTATTTATTTATTTATTCATTTTCGTCCTTTTTCTTTCTTTATTCATTCAGTTATTTTTTTATTTATTTATCCATCTATAAACACTATCACAGTATGCACGGGAAGGTTCCCGAGGATCAAATAAGGCGTTTCAAAATCCTTAAGAAATGTAAGAACACATTTGACTGTCTAATACACGAGATGCTTTTTGAGACACTTAAAAACCAAATCTCAACGTCCAGTCAGATTCCATTCGTGCGAAAGTATTTGTATAATCTTATCTTTCGCACCTTCTCTCAATATGTTAATTTCGAATTCTTGTGATGAAACTGCTTGTACTTAATTTTCTGTACAAACACAGTTACCTTGATAATGGCGTCAGTATGACACCGAAACGTCGGTTCTTGTCGTTAATTTTCACCTATTTGTGTATTAGCAAGTTTTTATTGATAAGAGTATTTATATCTTTATTTATTCTTTCTTTACTTGTTTCTCTCTTTCTTCTTTCTTTATTATTTGTCTATTTATTAGTTTTCTCATTTATTTATTTATTTCTGTCTGTCTGTTTTTCTCTTTGCTTCTGTTTTTGTACTTGCCCGTCTCCGTCCATTTTCTGTCTCTCTCTGTCAATGTTTTTCTGTATCATTGCTTGTCTCTGTCTATCTGTCTGTCTGTCTGCCTGTCTGTCTGTGTGTGTGTGTGTCCGTCTAGCTGAAGTCTTCCAAAGTCCTTACAAATTTACAGTCACTTTTCCCACTTTTTCCGAACTATTTTAGTAAATTATATTAGTAACGTTGAGAAACTAAGAATTAATTGCACCTTTGCATATAAGGTAGGATAAATTCGTGCAAACAGTGGTTTCTGTAACTCCTATTTTATTAGGAATTTTGTCTGGAAAAACATATAAACAATTAACTAATCATATTTAAGGGGCAAAGTTTTTATTTCTTAGTTTTGAAAAATGTTTTGAAAACACACTTTCAGATGTCCTATCCCCATTATTCATTAGCTGTTCTATCACTATTACTTGTCGATCTCATCCGCGGCAGATTCTAGTTCCGCTGGTCCTTTTCAATGGTCGCCATCATATCTAGCTGCCATCTGAGGTTGAGTTGTTTTCAGTTTTTTAACCAATCAATTCATATTTGTTTTCTCCACGGTGTGGTATTCAAATATATAATATTCCACTCAAATAACCTGCTTGGGAAAATAATAACAAATAGCAATTTCTTAAATACGTTTCCCCAAAATTATGGGGTGTGGTGAGAAAAAATGTAACACATATTCTTTTTTGTGCAAATTAATAAATAGTCTACGTTTTATATGGAAACTCGGGATTTATCATATAACTGTGCGAATAAATGAAACATTCCGGAAAATCTGATTATTCACCAATTTTTCATTACATGCTTACAGTTTGCTTTTCACAAAGCCAAAGCCATTTCAGTACAGCTTTCATTTGGCCTGATCTTTTTTTTAGGGACGCTAGATTGAGAGGACTAAATTAGTGTCACTTCGGCTGAAGAAATTACAGGAGAAATTGTTAGTCTTATTTATAAATATGGTGTGCATATCTAGAAACATCTCACACTAGTATTTACACATTGTATAAGTCAATTGTCTGCTAAACTGCAGATTTCTTTGAATGAAAATTATTAAATATTATTTACACCTCTAAACTAAGAGTCCTTTGTTCTCATCTACAGTTCCTCCAATAGTGGCGTTATGTTTTTTCGCTTTAATTCGAAGATCTTCTATGCTCATTTTGCGGTCTCTATTCACCACAGGAGGCTCTAAAGGATACCCGCCTTTCATGATATGTGCCATGGCGGGGTGTGCGGCATAATGTCTATAAAGATGGGCGGGTGAATACAGTGGTGCGGGTGGCATAGCCCCAAGATGAGGCCCCAAGGGACCATATGGACTAGGGGCTGTTGCGTACGGGGAAACAAGGCTAAGAGCTGGTACGTGGGGCCTCCATCTGTCCATAGCTGGGTTCATTGCTGGAGGGCAAGCCCCGTGTAAGTGAGGTACGTCGTGTATGGACAAACATTCTGGACTAGATTGGCCATAAAGGTAATTTGGACTTTCGCGACCAAGTGATTTTTCTCGCTTCCGCCACTTTGCCCTTCTGTTTTGGAACCAAACCTAGAAAACAAATAGAATATTCATCAATGGTAACAGTAGTAGTTTTCAATAAGTATGGTAGGCAGTAGTAGTAGTAGTAGTAGTAGTAGTAGTAGTAGTAGTAGCAGCAGCAGCAGCAGCAGCAGCAGCAGCAGCAGCAGCAGCAGTAGTAGTAGTAGTAGTAGTAGTAGTAGTAGTAGCAGTAGTAGTAGTAGTAATAGTAGTAGCAGTAGCAGCAGCAGCAGTAGTAGTAGTAGTAGTAGCAGCAGTAGTAGTAGCAGCAGTAGTAGTAGTAGTAGTAGTAGTAGTAGTAGTAGCAGCAGCAGTAGTAGCAGTAGTAGTAGTAGTAGTAGTAGTAGTAGTAGTAGTAGTAACAGTACTAATAATAGTTCTAATAGTAAAGTAGTCGTAATAATAGTAATAGTTTTTCACGTTTCGTCAATTGACTAGTTTAAGGCTTTGAAAGACTTTAGAAAAGATGATTGCTTATCCTCACGTAACATAAATCCTTTTTATACTAGGAACTAGTGAAGTCAAAGAAGAAATAAATTTCTGTTTTTGAAAGAATTTCCTGTTTAGTTTTGTCAATTTAATGTTCATATCCAGTTATCATGGACATTCTACATTAAGAGACAACAGCATTTTCAAACATATTTCCATATTGATATAACAACAAATCTATCAAGTCGTCAGCTTAAAAGCTTAGTTTTGTCCCACGGCGAAGAGTAAATATATGTCTTATTTTGCTTAAGCGACAGTAGTGATTAATTTTATAACAAAGTAGGCTTAAAGCTACTTAGCATGCATCCTTGCATGCATGCCCCTTAACTCAACGGCCATGGGAATAAGAGTTTGATTTAACCGTACTGTTATTAAAGTCTGATAGTACAAAACTTTCTAGTATACAGACTTGGTAAAGCCTTTCCACGTTGTTGCCACCAATATCTTTTACGTTTGACAACTAGCCCTTCGTGTCCGACTGGACTGAATTAAATATATTTTTTTATTATATAATCACAAGGCATACATGTACCTTTTTTGTTTGTTGTGAGGTAAGTACTTTTCAATTAATGGGGGGAAAAAGTATGTAGTATGAAGCTCTTTCTTTCTTTTAAAACCAATTTGTGGAGGATGAAGTTGATTATTTTTGTCCCTAACGAATTCGAATATCATAGTGTTTCATTAATAAATTAAAGAAATAAGTCAGGAGAATTGCCTCGATGTTCATGGCGATGAAATCTAAATATTAGCTTTGCAAAGATGTCAAGCAGACAACCGGGCCGAAAAATGTCATAGACAACCAAGTTGTTGTTTGCTTTTTGCCTATAAAGTGCTCAGGAGCCTAGCTCCATTAGTCACTACATGGATTGATATTACAACGTCCAAAAACATATCTGCTGCGTCATCTTCATTTTTAATATACGTTATAATTTATAAATTTCCAACTTTATCCAATATAGTGTACACTGAAAGACTGTTTCACTGTACAACAAATTATGATTTTGTGAAGGTAATAACAAAGCTTTTTAAAATGTGGTTTTATTTTTTTTTAAATGAAACAAGTGCTAACAAGTAACGAAATTTTGGGTAGAATTAGTGGGCATCAAACGTAAAATTGATTGTATTTCCTGTACGAACTTGTTAAACTATATCAATTTTCCCGCAGAAAATAAACTGAATAAAACTGTGGACAAAAGGGAATGCAACTATCAGCTCAGTTATCTGGTAGAATAGTCATTACTGAACTAATGCTCTTGTTTTGCAAACTCCAGCAACGATTGCCAATCAGTGATCATTAACAGCCGTTGGATATAAACTAATTAGCTATCAATTAAAATTCCTGCAAAGATAAATCTAGTATCTAAGATCGAGCTCACTTTGTTCTGAGAAGAGATTAGACACACCTACGTGCACGAATTTCTGAAACTTCATGTTAAGAAAATAACTCGCAATATCACTGGGAAATGCTTTGAACATCTTTTAAATTGATTTCCAATAAAGACTCTGGTTGCTTTATTGTATTTCGTATCAAAAAACTTTTTTATGTTTTGATGTTAGCCTCCCGTGTGGCTCTCACTACCCACAAAAGATGAGCAGGGCTTGCCTGAAGCGAACGACAAGATAAAGTGCTAAATGTCAATAAAGTTGATGCTTTGATTTCTACATTCTATTGCTTCGTGTCCATAGAATTGATGATTATAGCCCTTAAAACCTCATTCAGTTCAACGTTATCGCTGTATAGAGCGAATTACATTTAGACTGATTATTGAGCCTTGAGGTAAGTAGAACAATTAGGTTTGTTTGCAGAACTCGGCTGCAGATTATAGGGCACAGTATCATAAATCATGCAAATTAGCGAAAGCTAATGACAAGCTAGCTCGAATACTATGCAAAATTTTATGGTTTCTGCAGGGGTTTATAATATATGAAGCGAAACTTTTGAGATGGGAGTACCTTTGCTCTGCATATGGAATGCTACACTCACATTTGTAAAATGCGTTCATATTACTGTAAAAACAAAAAAAAAACCAGTTCGGTAATGATTTCACAAGAAAACTTGCTTCAAAACATTTGCATAATGTCTGTAATTCCACTCGTATAATTTGTTCCGTGTATTCAAAATACTAATTTTATCGACTGTACGTCACCATGGGAGGTCAAAAGAAGTGATTTGAACCAGTTCAGGGAATCTGTGTGTTTAGGTGTCTGATACTTTGTTGTATAACTAATAAATGGGAACTTTTTTCTGAACTTTTGTAATGAAACGTGTTTAGACTTAAAATGCAGCTCTAGGACCTGTTTAAACTTGTACATGACTAACCCAAACATGCATGTGCATTTTTCCGGCCACTCAATGGCTCGTCACCAGTAAGCTCTCATCGTATGAAGAATCACACTCAAGAATTAGAAACAGAAGTTTTAATCTCATTTTTTAAAATAAATACATATAGCCCTCAAATTCAGTGAAGAGACACGAAAGCAGAATGATTGTATTTTCTATTATCTTGCAGTAATTAAGAGAAAGCAAACTTTAAGAACACAAGAATAGAAAGAGAAAGGGTGATTCTTAATTAAAGCTCCTTTCAATTTTCAGCTTTCAATACCTTGCGGCAGAAGGCTCTTTGTTCCAAACATCCATTCACCTTTTTTCAAGCATTGAACTTAGTTCAATGTGAGTGAATAGTGTTCCTCTAATTGCCAACTCTTCCGTCGACGTCATCTTTTAATTACTGACTTTGTTTGACACTCTGTTCAATATAACTTCCATTAATCTTGCGCGATAATTACCTCAATTGCCAAAAATTTGTATACATATTCACTTAAAATTCAATTTGCTACTGATGGTATCGAGGCAATCTGAAAACTGTGCGCAAACAAGAGAACTCAGGAAACTACGAGGAGCAAAACTTTCCTCCAATAAAACATTTCAGTCTTATCAGTTTTTCAGCCTTCTTCGCCGATTGCTTAACATGACAAAAGCCCACTCAGTCTACCAACTGCCCCTAACTTGATGGGCTACTATCTAAATTAAATTCTCATACCACCTTTTTAAGTTTATGAGGATTGAAAACACTAATTAGTTAACACAGAATTCTTGTCACACCTCTAACTAATAACTTTAATCTCTACAGTGCTAAGATTGAGATTTCCATATTCTTGAAATATTCGTATATGTGAGACTAAACGAATTTAAAAACAGACAGTTCCCTCATAAACGATGCCTCTCAGTGAATTGTTACCTTTGGTGGTTTTGACCCAACATTATTTTAAATAGCATTGCAGAAACCAAAGAAAAACGATAAACCTAAAATTCATTTGAGACAGCAAATCAAATCTAATTAAATAACCCTTTCGCAAAGTCAAACAGGCAAACAATGTTTCCACAATCTCTAGCAACCATAAGAAACAAATTGGCATCGGGTTTGTAAAAGTCTAGGTGTTAACCCAAAACACATACATAAACATCGTGCAAGAAGAGAGCATTCGGTTTCTTTCCATGGGCTTGATATAAATCTTATGTTATTCTGGTTTATTTGCAGAAGTCAAGCCTTTCGTCCCACCCTTATTAATACAAAGAACACTTGGCGTAATACAAGGTTTCAGATGCACTTTGATCTGTCCTCTCTAACTTTTAAATCTTCCGTGCACCTCATCCGATTCATGTTCGGTAAAACATTTTACCACTGTTCTTTTCAAGACATTTTCAGCTATCTTATTCGTGTTCGATTATAATTCAGTAAGTGGTTTAGTGATATAAAACCCATCCTTTACACGAAAGCTATATGTCGAAAAAGGTAGTATGTTTCTTGCCAAAAACAGCTGGAGTCGACAACAAAACCTACACTCTTTATTCATACAAAAGCACATTACATCCGGCCCAATCTATCAAGTTAAGTCTAATGGCTATTGTAAAATGGACTGACAGTATCTTGATTGAACAGAGTCATATTAGCGGCTTGAAGTCAGTGTAACAGTGAAGAACTGATTGTTATCTTTCACATGACAAACTTCTGTACTCCATCTGTGACAAGAAAACCTTCTTGAAAACGTTCCCTCACAAAATATAATTCTAGTATCTACAGCTTGCCTTTAAACTAAAACTTCAAACGATAATCGTTTAAAGATGATATCCTTTCAAACTAACTTGAAATTATCATTTCTCTTTTGCTGGTGCAAGGAAGCTGTCTCGGGGGCATTCAATATCGGTTCGAGTTCACCTGAAGACCACGTTCATAGTTTGCAAATGTCAAAGGAATTCACAGATAAATGACTGATAATGTATTTACCTGAACTCGGGCCTCGCTTAGATCCAACCTTAGCGCAAGTTCTTCTCTCGTGAAGACATCGGGGTATTGAGTTTTCTCAAAAGCACGCTCTAGCTGATGCAACTGATAAGTTGTGAAGGTGGTCCGACTTCGGCGCACTTTCCTCGTCTTCCCATCGCTGCCCAAACTCTCGTCGTCGTCTTCTTCTTCTTCATCATCTTTCTCTACTCTTTCTTCCTTAATTTGTGTTTCTGTTGCAAGGGAAACCGAAAGCGGATGATGCTTGAGTTTATGGGGGGCGTAAATTGTTTTATTATAACGTAATTTAGCCACAGGGTAAGCTACGCTTGCCAATGCTTACAACAAGCAGCATTGAGCCAATAACCAAAATGTTTTCATCAAACTCGCTGCAATATACAAATATTACATTGAAAATGTAAATAAGCCGGAGTTTGTAGTTCAGTAACTGAACTTTTGACTTCAGTTTAACAAGCTTTATAAAATGGAAAGAGGTTTAGCGATTAAATTAACACCTCTGTTGGCCACATGTCGAGTGTGGACAGATTTGTTATGAAATGAAGTGCTGTGTAAACTAACTCGAGAACTTAATGCGATTTAGAAGAGTTCAAAATTGGTTAATAACGAGTACAATTGGCGCACCTGTAAGTTTCAGGACCTTGGTTCGATTTGAGTCGTCCTTCGGTTTGATTTGGTCTTCGCGTTTCTTTCTGTCGTGGTTTCCGAGTATCATATCAATCGTATATCCCTTACTGGACGCCTGAATCAAAGCGTTTTCAATCGAATGATTCGCATTTCCTTTCATGGCCTTGTCTCCCTCCTGATGAAGATAATTCATCTTACTCGCCGCAAATCTGTAACGAAGAGAACAGTCCTAAAGTTCAGATCACGTTGGGTTACCAAGTAGTGGCACTGTAGTGAGTGACTCGAGGACAATTTACTTTGAAAGAAACGCCAGATTAATGCAGATTCTATATTTGTCTTTAATCTGTGGCCTTTGTTAGTTAATCAAAATGACCGTTTGTCATACTTTTAATCAGTGTTTATTTGTTCAAACAAAAGCACTAAAATAAATAACTTATTTTGCCAGCCAATCAGCGAGCTTCCTCTGATTAGGAAAATTTTAACAATATATTTCTTAAGTTGTTTGCCCGTGACGGTCCAGCCAGCCTCTTAAATCTTTCTTCCTCTCAGGAACTCACAAAGCCCTTCGACAAAAGCAAGAGACCGGCAAGTTTACAATTTCTGAGAAACAGATTTCGTTCATTTTCCCTTTTAAAGTTTTGGCGATATTCTAACGCAGTTTAGAGAAAATGTTTCGCTTGCAAACTCCTTCAGGCCAAAGTGTACAACCAATGTAAAATCATTAAAAAGAGTCCATAATACAATTAAGGTTCAATAAAAACTCATAAAAAAAATTCTGTTGTCATGGATATCCAACACGTCGGGTATTGTATCACAAAGCCAATCGAGCTAATAAATTAACCAAATTTGAGTTGCAGATCTTGTGTGTTAATTTGAATCTTGGTCGCGGAGGGATACTTGGAAATTGGCGGAAAAAATTTGCCACAAATCGTATGAGCCATCGTACACAGAGAGCGTCTGTGTTTGTCGTATAAACTGTGTACACAGCATGCAATCGCATGGCTGGAGGTCAATGATCAGGCTAAACGCTCATTAGTTCTAAGAATGTTTATCATATTTTCAATTTCTAGTGAAACTTTTACAAAAGACTGCTGGTGTTCGAGACACTGCAAAGCCATCAGGAGTTTTTTCAGAGGGCTGGCCATTGTTTTGACGGAAGTGTGTGGTCGCTAATGTATTCGTAGCTCCTAATTAACGAACAATCCCTTGTATGCTTCAAACAATTGCTTTGTAAATTAAATGAATATGAGAAGAAAAGATGCTTTGGAAAACATAGTCGCTAACTGTTTAATCTTGCCTTGAGGCGCGTTAGTTGTTTATTTTACGACTGGCATGAGGTTGATGGGCATAAAATACTTCATTGATAACTAATTCTCTAAATATGAATCAGCCCATTCGCTCTGGGCGAAGTATTACTCGTGACCGAGAGAAAGACTACGAAGTCTCAAAGCACGTTTCTTGGCCCCAAATGCTTTAGTTTTGATTAAAATTACCGAAAACAAAAAACATTTTCAAAAGACTCATAGTTTCACCTCACATTTCGAGTTCTTTGTTTTCGATAAACCCCGCTTTTGTTTGTTATAAGGCCAATATTTTCCAATTATAAAATTTAGATTAATTTCGACCCGTCAGAACAAATCTCCGCTTTGCTGAAGGCAACACATCGAATCGATGGTTTCCTGAAATTTGCTGGCTTTCGAATTGAAAGGAATGGCATCATTCCATATCCGACTCCTAAACTCAATGAATGTTCGCCTTGTTTGGAGGCGGTCTGTGTCTTTAACAGGAGCAAATTGAATCCCAAAAGACTCATAAAGAAGGCATACAGAAGAATCAGAATAAATTAGCACCTTTGACTTGAGTAAGCCCTTGTTTAGCGAACAAACCTATGAAGTACGTGTTGATGAAATTTGAAATCTCTATTGTTTTAAGAAGCAGATAACTTGTTTTGAATTTCAATAAAACTTAACAACCTTACTTAAACAGCGAGAAATCAGAATTAAATTAGAATTAACTTACAGTATGGAACTAAACAGAACAAGTAATTACAACAATAATCAGATATGGTATTTTGTATGGCCTCTGTGTTTTAAACTCGAGAAATAATGTTGAACTGCTATTAGTATTAAAATTGCAGTTATATTTATCGTTTGTCAAAACAATATAACATTGTATTAGAGGAGACAGAAACGACAAGACTGGATTTAAGTTTTAAAATAACACCATACTATATTTAAACACTAAAGAAGTTTGTTTGACGGCGCACGTGCGATCAGGTTGTGTTAGAAAATTGAGTGGACTCTAAATTTCTTTTATTATCTATCTTATCTTATTTTATCTTATCTACTTGGTAAAAAGTTTGAGAAAACAGCTGCATGTCAGACAAACAATTGCGATACAAAATAGTGCTTTTGCGTTTGAGCTCAGCTCAATAAGGTAAATATATGGTGTATGCATGTAGCACAGACGACTGTATAAAACGGTAATTGATACAAGCCAAGGAATCTGCTCAGCCAATTAATTTGTTTCATTGCGCAAGAATCTCAACTCAAGGAGATACAGAACACGATTCAACAATAATTAATCCATTGTCTTGACTCAGGTTAAGTTCAAAATTTCTATTAAAGTTCAACATTCAGGCTGAATTCAAGACATCAAAATTTCTCTCAGAGGACAGTTGCAGCTACGACTGGCAAAGCTTAGTTCCTTTGTAGAAGTTAAGAAAGATTTTAAAATTTCAAGTGTCCGGATTTGCAAAATATCCGTATCCTAATCAGTAAGAGTCGGTGGAAATTCAAATTTAGCAATTTTCGTTTCTGTATGCAACCCATATAAAGAAAGAGGGAAGTTGCCACCACTTTTATTTTTGAAAGCTCCCTCATTGTGAGACAAGACAGTTTTTTTACTGCGCGCTGGGTGGTAAAACTGCTGTTCTCTTGCGGAATTACTTAAAACGAGCGGAAGAAGCGCTTTGTAGACTGTGTACTTCAAGATTAACCACTCAAGGATAGAAAACACGGCTGCGAATGACTCGTGGTGTCATTTGAAAACCCTTTTTTGGAAAGAGAAGAAAAGAAAACCTTGCAAAGGACAGGAAACACAATCAATAAGAGCAGGCTCTGTAGATAGCCAAATTATTTTAACAAAACTGACAGGTTTGGCGAACAAAGATGCAATTTTGGCAAACTGCAGTGCAGGCCAAGGAACTGATATACTTTGTCGCGCTGATTACTTGTTAAACCTGTTCGAACCCCCCTTCGTCTTGTTTAAAAATAAACGTTCTGACTCCAATATATTCCAAGTGTAAACACGCCCACATGACAAATGAACTCAAACTTTCTCTTCCAGCCAGCCTATATTAAGTATTACAGAATTCCTACTCCTCAGACAGCCGATCGACGCTCTATTAAGGGCTTATATTACAAGGCTTTTCTTGTATTGCTTCTTTCTTTCTTATTCTAATTTTTCCTTTGTGTCTGTGTGTGTGTGTCTGTCCGTGTATTTTTAACTATTGATCAAAATCTGTATCCTCAATTATAACTTATGAAATAGCCATGAGTTACTTTCAACATATTTCGATGAATCATCCTTCATAACCAATAGACAAAGAGACAGTGTTTGAGAATCACGAATAAAGTTTATACAACGGTGAAACACATGCTACATATCTATCAACTTTTTTTCGATGAAACCACGCATTTGGGGACAGAAAAAGCAGTTTTTCTAATGACTAACCTAGCTGAGTACTAGTATTCATAACGTTACAGTTTGTTCTGTAAGCATCAATTAATTTTAAGAAATATTGTCACAAATTTGTAAATATGTTGTATTCACATGTATTCCTTCATTTATTTATGCATCCATAACGAATTGAATTTTTGGACAGAACTGTGTGCAAACTTCATGTTCAAGAGACACTCCCACTTTAATTGGAAAATTATGGGAGGAAATTCGTATTATATTGAAAAAAAACTCTAATGACTAAGTAATTTTTTTAACAAAATAAATATTTATATTTTTAGAATTGTAATCAAACTTTACTATACTAGTAACCTCGGTAAGCTTTTATTTTATTTTACTTTATTTGGACTCTTAAGATAAAAAAATATTTAACTTGTTAAGAACGTTTGAATGATATTCTCCGATCGGCGATAATCTACATTTAGTTAAAATTGCGGTAAATAAAAAGCAAAACGGATGTTTCAAGCCCTTTACCTTCTCAAGGCTTCTCAGTCACCAATTCCTTCTCGTCCAAGTTCCTATTTATCCGAATATGCGATAAAAAAAAGTACAAGTGCGCCTTCGTGTATAGTTTTCCGCCTTAGCACTGAGGTTCAAGCGATATCTGTGTTGTTTGTGTTCCGCTACTGGGAGCGGCTCGGTATTAAGATCGATTTGAAAGAGCAATTTAATAGTCACTTTTCCGTTAATTTCGGAGAGTATATAGTGTCTAAATTGTATTGGTCTGATGACCAAATAACACCGAGCTTTATGATCAAGGCACATCAATTTGAAAACCAATTATCTCATTGCTTCCCATTTTCAAAATCTATCATGGGGCGTAGCGTAATTTGATTATTTTTAGTTTAAGAAATATGATTTACGATACGTATAAAGAGTGAACTGTCTTGTCTTTTCCTGATCGTGCGTAAAAGCGGATGTCGTTTGACGAAGAACTTTGACAAGATCTGTGGCAGTCGGACTATTTGTGTCTGGTTTTCCTCTTTCGGAGGTCTTCCGTACCCTCAGTGCACTTTACAAAACGGATTGTCTTCCATCGTTTACTGTCTCACTACAGAAGTTTTGTGTCAGTGTTCTAGTTTAACCGTTGAATCTCAGAGTACTTGTTAGTTAGCATGAGTTCTTTTCGGGTTTTTACAATTCAAAAAATGAAGAGCCAAATTGAAACTAAGAAGTATGAAAGCTAGTCAGTATAAAAAATAATTTGTTTCGAAATGTAGCTTACATTTTTGAGAGGGTATTCAGAAATTAGTAGATTTTACTGTATTAAATTAGTTACATGTAAATTAGTAAATTGTCTTTGAAAAGCCCCCTTGGGGAAAGTCAATAAAGTATTCTCAATACTCAACATTCAAATTTTCCTGAATGTATTCCTAAATGCTGCCTTATCCGACTGTGTAACCCTCACTTTATGTAGTTGCATAGTATGCTATTGGGTAACGTTTCTGTTGGTTTCCGTCGGTTCGAACT